>CAXKVY010011548.1:0-16105 GCA_964058915.1 Tetropium fuscum
GGGACCGTGCTACGTATCGAATTTTTTGCTTCTTCGTCCACTACAATCTTATTTCGACCGCTTTTTGGTTTCGGTGGCAGTACACTTCCATATATCTTTTCTTCTCTTAAATGTCTGGATATGCTTGACTGATGCTTCTGTATAATAGAACACATATCCATCAATTCATCCTTGTCACGATTAGGGCTATCTCTCCGTATACAGTAAAATATTCGTAAAATAATTTCCTTCTCAGTTATCAGTCGCTAGTGCCTACGTTTCGGAATATTTTCCATCGTTCACTGATATTATATTCACAATCACAGTAAAACAGCACTAGATGTACGCGAATATCTCAACCAACGCATTACTCTATTAAGGCGGGTATCCATTTGTTGCAAAATCACGTATCGTATCAACGTATCGTATCAGCATATCGTTTCATTTTGGTACCATACGCTGCAACGAGTCAGTTTCTTTTCAGCCCAGATTTACTGCGAATCTGTGTATCAATTGCGCGAACGGGAGGGATACGGTTTGGGTCGTACGGACGTTGCAATTTTAACTTATTTAGTGGGAGCATCAGGTTATTCAGGTTGACAAAATAGTTCTTTCCGTATCTCTGCAATGAATGGACCTCAGCAAGCGGCAGCCTCGTATATTTTTATTCACTATTCTCTGCAGCAAGAGCAGCAAGAGAAAATAAAGACGCCAACCACCGCGTTGGTGGATGTCAAAGTTGTCCCGATGTTTCTGGTCCCAAAGTAGTTCAAATTTACGGTAAATCTCTATAAAGTTTATTATATCTTCTTCATTCTACTCCATTAATATTATTTTTTAATATTTAAAAAAATTAATAGTACCATCCAGTGGATAGGATATATTTTGTTTTTATAAAGCGAATATGCAACGACCGGTTATGTCAAGACGTCCGTCCACACTGTGACTGTCTCGTATCGTATCATTTCATTGATGTGTCGGCGAAAAACCGACAAATGTGCGATCAAGTCCGTTGCGTTTCTTTTTACCTATTTTGATACGTTACTATGCAACGGTTTCCTGTCTCCACTGATACACAACGATGACACGATACGTGATTTTGCAACAAATGGATACCGGCCTTTAGGAGTGACCGTTACAGATTACAGAATACACGCGAAATTCCTGCCAACCCGGCAATGCTTGGGAAATAAAAGCAAACTATGTTGAATGTTTACTAGATTTACCGTCTGTCAAATGAAAGACAGACAGCGCGTCATTCCAATAAGTTAAAAAGGGATAATGCTTGCTAGAACCAGCGTTCGGTCTGCTACAGAGCGGCGTTGTCGCTTTTAACTATCAAAATAAATATTTACGGAATTGCCATATTACAGTAGACGAAAATAAATGTAAAAATGGCTAACATCTTGGCCTATACTACATTATTGTAGTCACAATAATTCCTTTATGGCATTCATAAATAATATATACAACTTTTATATAGTATTGTGGAATTTGCTATTCTAATTGAATATTAAGAAATTTGAGAATTAGATATGGCAACAGCATTTGTTTCTTTAGGCGGTCAGTGCACTTTCTATATCTCTTAGAACTACTCTAGTTCTTAAACCATTGTAGAAGCAAATGCACGCTTCTCTGTAAACTCCGGTGTCATAATTCACAGAACTATGTTTAATAATATTTAAAAAGTGTTTACCAGTGAGTAGCACATATATTCGTGGACTCTATAGTATAAACAATTCACTAATAATAAGTTTTTCTTATGTAAATAAGTTATTTTGAATATCATCAAGAAGTAACCACACACTTCCAGCAACTCACGAGTGTACATAGTGTTCAAAAGTACACACATTCATCCATTCACACATCCATTAATAAATTTTGAGACCAGAATAATATCATTCTGTATTCTGTATTCTGTAATTTGACCGGAGTGCGGATCAGAGATCCGCTGCCCTTAGGCCAAATTGGGTTCCTTGTGCTTCCTCCGTGAGGAAAATGTCTCCCTAGGCCATCAACCAGCCTAGTGTTGTACAAAAGGTGATGATGTTACCTAGAGGAATTTCCCTCACATTTGCCATAGAAGGCCAACGTTCCCCCAATACGGATTCTCTGGTCGATGACGCGGCGCTGCGGGACATTCCCGAAGTACATGTTCGACCATTCCATCTTCCTGTTCACATCCTCTGCAGATGGGTGTGTCATGTTATAGAGGTGCTTCCTCGCCCGGCAGTGTCTGGTCAGGATTCCTGTTACAAGTCGTAGTTTTCCCCTAGACATGGCCAGTTCCTCGCCGTCTCTTCCCTGGGATATCTCAGGGGATTTCTGGCCAGCTGACTGCTACTTGTTTCATCCCACAACGTCTTAAATTTTTTATGGGTGTTTTCCTTTATATTTGGAGTTTCACTGTAATTAGTAGTGTACTTGAATGACCAGGCCTAATGATTCTCAGGCTGGCTGCCTTCTTGGCCAGTTTGTCAGCTTCGTTATTGCCGTTGCATTGTGAGTGTCCTTTGACCCAACATAGGCAGATTGATCATCTAACAGGCTCTCACAAGTGCTTGGTGACATTCCCATGTTGATCCTTTGGTTATTTTATAGTTTTTCAGGGCCAGTAGTGATTGTCTACTATCTGTGCAGATTCTGATTGTTTTGCCCATTATTTCTCAGCGTGCAATCTCTTGTGCGGCTATGGTTATACCTGCGAGTTCGGTTTGTACTACACTGGCATTTTTATCAATAGTCCAGTTGCATCGCAGATTTCTGGAATATATACCACAGCTTGCTGCTTCCTTCTTCTTTGGTGTAAGGTTTATCAAAGACAAGCCAAGGCATAATACCGTCTGCACATGCCTGTAAACGGGGTATCGTTTTGAAAGCCACAGTCAGTTTGGACAAGTCCACAGGTGGCTGGTTTGGCCCAGCTTGCGTTTGGTAGCCAACGGATTTGAGGCGAGTCATGATAGTCAAAGTTGCCAAACAAACAACAGCAAAGCTCAAGGAATGCCAGGTACAAAAAGTTGCCTGCATGAGCATAACCGGAGCTATGCGAACAACACCAACGAGAGCAATGGAGGTAATGAAGAAGAAGTTTGTTTGTTTCTTCTTCATTACCTCCATTGCTCTCGTTGGTGTTGTTCGCATAGCTCCGGTTATGCTCATGCAGGCAACTTTTTGTACCTGGCATACCTTGAGCTTTGCTGTTGTTTGTTGACTCTTGGGCCACCAAATAACAGCTCCATAGGTTATCATTGGTCTTATGATAGCAGTCTATATACACAGGACTACCCTGGGTTTCATTCCCCAGATTATCCCTATCTGCGACACTGCTCATATCTGCGACATATTCTGCGACACTGCTCATATGATATGTAGGCCTTATTTATTCTTCTTTCGAGGTGAAGATGCCAGTTTAGTTTAGCATCGAAGGTTACCCCCAAGAATAATATCATATTATGTTCCCCGGTGAAAAGGCTGAACCTAAGATATTTACTACAAATATCCAGCAGATAAAAGCAAGCAAACCATCAACTGTAGCAGTAGGTGAACATGTGGAATGCAAATTGCAGCTTATAATATATCCCGGCAGAGTGATTAGGATAGGGAGAAAGAAGGCCACCAGAGCGCGGTGTATTTAAAACCTGTACAGTGCAAGTTGCATCATAAACATTTTTTAACATTTGGATAATAAGATTTGTAAATGATTATGGATTTATATATTCCCATGTATTATATTAAGTTATAGTAGCACAGAGTAGGATTTTACAGCAATAAGGGTCTTACGGCCATAAGCGACGGGCGTTATTTTACTTTACCGCCCGTCGGGAGGAAAGTCATTGTTAACTAAAACATAAACAAACAGTTTCATTTCATTTGTGTGTAAATTTAATAGATCATCTGCATCATAAATGTGTAGTGACGTGTAACGGTTGATTCGGTGCCATGACTATACTGCGTAATTTTCTGGCATGTTATAAAACAATAGCATTATGACAAGTTTTCCGAAGCAGACAGTAAAATAAAGCAAAGTGTAAAATAAATTTCTTGTCTCATTTAGACTGTGATTGTAAGAGATCACAGCAAATGGCCTGGAAAGTTGTCATTTCAGCAGCTCCCGAAATTATATTCTCGAATTAAAGGTCCAATATTTCCTTACAAACCCTGCCGCAAAAAAGACAAGGGTCGTTAGAGGTCTGCCCTCTGTTGCTGCCATTCATTCTCAGTATTTAAATCTAAATTAAATATTCAACCAAGTACTACTCCGTTAATCGTCCTCACCATTATAATTTAGTTAAAGGGGATTAACATGTGACTCCCGATCGGAGGTACCTTATTCGGTTTCTGCTCTCAGAGTTTGGAAAGTTTCCTAACAAGAATTTTAGCTGCTGCATATATAAAGGCATATAAATTTGGAAACACTACGAAAGCTTTACAACGGGAGAGTTTAATTTATTCACCGTTTCAGAAATTTTATCTTTTCAAGCGCACCGACAATCAAATAAATAGGAGCACACATCCTACTTAGCATATATTTATTGTAGGTTCTCATCTCTTGGAATTTATTGTAAACAAGGTTCATAAAGTTTCAGGTGGATGTTAATTAATTTTATAATTAATTACTTAATTTAACATCTGGTTACATAGGAAATAATTTGTTTTTAAAATATTAATACAATCAGCTATTTTTATGTAATATGTCACCGCATCAGTGGCGTACTCAAAATCAAAATCCGTGAGCCATAAAAATCAATGTTCGTAGTAAAGGAAAAATATCATCGATTTTGACATCGAAAAAACAAATAAATTGGTGTAGATGCTGCAGTTAATATCTTGAATATATTATAAGTCCCCTAACATAGAAACAGTGCTATGCCAGCCCTATTCAAAAAGGGGGTTTATTTATAAATCATTTACAATTTGCAGATATTGAAAAGAAATGTAGGCAATAAAAATATAGGCAGTAATAAATTGTTACTATGTTTGAAAAAAGAAACACCTACTCTTTAAAGTTGCTGGTTACGTCATACATACAAATCACAAGAATCAAATCAGTACTGCACTGTAGTCACATTATTGCGTGTTGAAACGCCTCGTCCTGCTGAAAAAGTAAACATATAACCTACAATTTGTGTGTTAAAATTTAAGTCTCATACGTTCTTAATAGTGATTTTACAAAAATGTGTGCTCTTAAACTAGTTATATATTAAAACAAGTGCGGTGTGTGTGTTCTGTGAGTGTGGCATAGTTTTGTGTTTTGCGATTTTGAGCTTCCCATTATGGCTAAAAGCGATGGTCTATGTTGAGCGTATATTTTCAATAAAGGACAGAAACAAGGAACAAGGCGTTTACAGAACTATTTAAAAATTAACATTTTATTACTTTAAATATAGGTAATTATGTCCAGTTTAGATTTTTACGTATATGTCTAGGAAGATCTTTTATTGTTATCTCAATTCGAGGCAGTAAGATATACTAATGCGTATGTATTCATAAATAATAATATGAATGAAGAACAGATCTCACATTTTTTTGTTGTATATCATATATTTTAATTTAAACTGTCCTATGTTGATATTAGCTAATATATCTGGAAACTCTAGAAATCGTTTCAATATAATTTGTATTGATTTGTATTGATTGTATTGATTTGTTGAAAGTTTTCCATTATAAAAAAAAATAGTATAAATATGGTAGATTTTGTAATTTAAGATTAGTTTTAATCGTCTCCGGATGATGCCAACTTGGTTGGCGAAACGCGCGTCGAGCGAAGTGAAAGTGTTTTTGGTGTTTGTGGAAAATACTCCGAGTGTTACAGTTACATCAAAGGTTCCACCCCTATCCAGTAATATAATTTGTCTTTTATCATCAGTTCCCAGTTCGTCACAATACTTTCTTTCATATTTACCATTGTATATTCAAAGTACGATAACTTCTCCAAAGGAAGGAAGTACGACAACTTTTCGAAGGTTACTTCGATGAAGAAGTTCCCCAGGTATCAACCAGTTCCAAGTGCATGGAGAGGCCTGAAAAAGGTAAGTGCCATGACCATATAGAAGTTGAGACCCTGATGCTCCCCTAGACTGATTGATTTTTATTCATTTATTCCCATTAGTATTAATTGTAAATTGGGTTAAATTATCCTCACCTGATTCCCCGCGGGTTCTCACAAAGAGGTTCACTTTGGTACTTGCACATCGGTACTTGCTCGTGGGCAGGTTACGATAACGGGAGCATGCAAATAAATATAACAATTACTGATCTGTTAGCATTGGAACAATCTAAAGTACTCACCGAGGGTCTCCACCCCCTCGCCATCAGTTCGTCCAGTGTCATATGGTTGGAGTCTACGTTGCATTTATTAATTCTATTACTTAATGATGAATTCTTCGACAACTAGCTAGCGCCACCCTGAAATAAGTTGAGGCTTCCCCGAACGCCCACCCCATTGGGGTTGGCATTCCAATGACCGGATCGGGGGCACCTAATGAGGCTACCCTCTCCACCTGCATCACGTCATTCGAGCAGCCCACAACACCCCCAAGTTGTGAGTGATCCCGCTCGAAGGAACCACGGTCTCATGCCGGGCAACAGTGCACTAGGGGTGAATTATTACATGTAACATACTCGTTTTCACATTATGTATAATACTCTTTATTTGGCCTATATCGCACAAAACGTGCATTCATGCGAGCACTCACATACTAACTGCCTAATGCTTTTCTCTCCCCGCGCATCGTCCTGCCCAAGCATAACATTACTCATTTCTTTCAGCTATTTGGTGACCTAATCAAATGATCTTACATACAAAGTGTCAAGCATTAAATCGAAACAAGTGTGTTTGAAGTTTTAAAGATTATTTAATAATGCCATTTTGTGGTAAACAATATATAATATACAATCTATAATAAAATGGAAAAAATACTCTCTTACATAATGATCATAACACTTAGTATTTACCTTAGTTTTTAAATCAAGTTTATAATAGTATTACACTTACGTCTTTACGACTCCAAAATTACTTTTTTAAAAAGATTACTATCTAGTTTAGAGCATTAAACCCTTATTAAACTGGTTTGCCTGATATTAATTGAAGAAAAGCCAGTTTATACATGATAAGTTGATATATATATATATATATATATATATATATATATATATATATATATAAATATATATATATATATATATATATATATATATATATATATATATATATATATATATATATATATATATATATATATATATATATATATATATATATATATATATAATGGTCCGAACTGTGAGAATTTGATCAAGATGTATGTTTTTATATAATTTGATAAAATGTATTTGTGGAAAAAAAAATACATGTTAGAAAAAACTAAATGAATAATACATGTCGGTGAGTAATTTTTATTTTTTTTTATTTTATAAAAACGTCCCATGGACGTTGAGCATTGTAACTAGATTAAATCTATCTAACATTTTGTTCTTATTAACTAGACTTAGCTGTTCAGTAGATGAGTATCCAGTGACACACTTCACATATTACTAATCACTTGGTTCGTGTGATAGACATATTATGCTTAGAATTCTAGACACTTTCACTGACACTACAACAATTCGAACGGTTTTAGTCTCTTTAGCCGTCGAACAAGTCCGTTGTTGTCGAGTAGCGATATCACTTCGACGTTTTCATGGTTTTCTAGCCTCTTCTGATGTTTGCCTGCAAGCCTCTTAATCTCATCTTCAACCATAGGCATATTCAGGTCACGATGGATGTCTTCATTGCGAATGTACCATGGCGCTTTGACGATGCTTCGAAGTACTGTATTCTGGAACGTTTGAATCAATTTAATGTTGGAATTGGGCCTCAGAATTTGGTTGTAGATAAGCAATTTGTCAGAGTGACGCCCGAGGAGCCAATACATTTGTCTGAATTTGAGGTTTAATTGCTCACGTTTCTTCTTCACAGGTGTTTTCCATCGAAGTTTTGCATCTAGGGTCATGCCTAGATGCTTTGCTTCGTTGGCATGTTGGATTGTTTGCTGGTTGATAATCACAGGAATATAGTAATATTTCTTGTTGGTGAAATTGACGTGAATCGATTTCGCCTCATTTAATTTGATGCGCCATTTTTTTGTCCACGTGGTGACATTGTTGATTGTTGTTTGAAGTTTGTTCGTGGCTGACTGTATGTCTTGGTCAGTAGCGAACAGAGCAGTGTCGTCGGCGAATATTGCCGTAACTACTCTGTTGCTTTGTGGGATGTCATTGGTGTACAGCAGGTAGAGAACAGGTAAAAGGACACTACCCTGAGGTACACCAGCACAAATCTTCTAGAGGTCAGAATATTCTTCTCCACATTTAACTCTGAAGTGAAGTTCAGTAATATATGACTGAAGAATTTGGCTCACTTGAAGTGGCAAATATTTTTCTAATTTCTATACCAGGCCCTGATGCTACACTCGGTCGAATGCTTTAGCCACATCTAGGAATATCGTTGCGCAGATTTTTTTCTCTTCTAGTGCTCTCTCAATTACATCGGTAATTCGATGCACTTGATCCATAGTTGAATGCTTATTACGGAATCTAAACTGGTGGGACAGAATAAGCTGCTTTTCCTCAATGATTGGTTTGAGTCTCTGCCATTTTAAATGATATAGAAAATAGAACCTCGTTATTCTTCGTAGAATATTTATTATTACATTTTATGACAGAATTTAGGGCCTGCCGAGTCATTTTTAATGATTCAGATTCAGACGTGAACCGGGATACAATTAAACGGGAACGTGAACAAAACAATATTTAATGAGTATTACCGTTGATGTAAAGAATATGAATCCTTCAATCAACGGTATTGTTGAATAAAATCAACAAGTTAAGAATTTTTCCAGTATGGTATATACTATACTGGACCATTGTTTTAACTAATGCCGACCATGCTGATAACTAATTTGTTATTCAAATAGACTGATGGCGCTATCGGTCTGTGCAGGCAAGTATTAGCGGCGTTATAGATGTATATAAATGGCAGCCTATGTTTAGGGTAAAAAGTTTGTTAAAAATTACATTAATTAACATCACTCACTGTCTTCTGTATCGGAGTCATCTGTATCTTCATTTTAATTAATAATTAGGGGTTGGACTTCATCTACTATTACTGTAATGTACTACTTGTTTATTATATCATTAGTATATTTTTGATATTAGATTTTCCACGTTTCAACATATACTTGATCTAGCACTTTCTGCCTTCACACTGATAAGCTGGAATTCGACGCACTTCATGTCCATACTCCCTTATTAACTCGTCAACAACGTATATTTTTCTATTTTGTTCCAATTGGCAGCAGCTAATAATTTTGTCTTTGTTAGCCCTTCGTCAAATGGTATTCCATACTTATTCAACCTCTCAACTATTTAAATTTTTTTAAATTGTGTAGTTGATTGCTTTTAGGTAAAATGCTATGGTATGGTGCATTATCAAGTACTATTAATGACGGTTCCTCTAGATTAGGTAACAGTTTGTTTTTTAACCAAATTTCACCATGATAATCCTGTAAATTAGTTCGAGATGCACATAATAATGAAGCTTCTGGTATAAATCCATCTTCCCCTCCGGCGTGCAAAATAATGAAGAATTTTCCATCATAACCAGCTAGTCTTTTAACGCTTTTTGTGGATGCATTCGGCCACGATTTTTGAGGAATTCCCTTGGAATATATCCAAGTTTCATACAGAAAAAATTGCTTGAAGGCGTGACTTTTTAAATTTGAATTCTAGATCAGGTACTATTAGTTGCAATGAGATTTCACTAAACTGTATAATATATATTTTGGGACAATTCGCCGTTCAAAGATTTGAAAGTGATATGATTTTCTGTAAAAAAAACATACTTATTAAAATGAAGCTTTTATTACATTATTTTTCAAGAACCATTGGCAGCATACATATTATAAATAGTATTGTATTACATTTCGCTTTCGATATTATCATGCACATCAGTTGTCTTCGTTTTTTCTAGGTCTGCAGACCATTAGCAACATGCTATAACAATAATAAAAGTTAAACATATTAAACATAAATACACAGCAACTTACTTCAAGTACAACTTCCCGCGGTAACAAAGGACTCGATTTTCCTTTTCTTGTTGAAAATAATTTATCAGAGATAAAACTAATGCTTGAGATTGCGAATTAAGCGGTTTTCCTTTCATCGCTCAGAAAATAACCAGAAAAAACTATGATGGCGTCCTAGAAAAATAATTTTGTATTTTTAATATTAATTCGTTACTTATAGAAACATACCTTTCATTTTGAAGGTTACTTATCGTCATTGTTAAAAAAGATACATCAGACATATCAATAAAAAAGGAAAGCGGTGACAATTAAAAAAAAATCAACAAATTAAGACACATAAATTTGACAGCAGAGCAGACTGAGCGACATACCCTGAATTGGTGCTATGACTGTTATGCTACCGCGAGTACGGAGCTAGTCAAAAGTCATGATACAACGACAACGGTATGTCAGGCTGCCGAATCAAAATTGGTCGGGCTTGCGCATCTAGCGCATATGACGTATATTGTGAAGCTTTCGAGAGAGGGTACGATACAGAAGGCTGTCTCTCTAGTTTTATTATTTTTTAACAAAGAACGCTTGAATAGCGTATGTTGAGAATTAAGAATAAATTAGTGACGTAACCGCCAACTTTAAAGATACGATTTGGATTATACATAAACAGGTATCTACTCATAAAATAACCCCCCCCTCCATTCTTGGCGAGCCACTGTATTAAATATTTTTTATATAGCCACACACTGGCGAAGAAATATTGCCACATAATATCTCGTAGATGCGGAGGATGAAACACAAATATGGAATACGTATTTTATATGTAATACCTCAATTTCAGGAAATAGAATAGCTCAAACTCCCCAATGGCAATATGCATGACTAACGCCAATTATACAAATCTCCTGACCACAGTTGGTTTGGGTCTTGCGTGCCTGACATTCGTTATTGTCATCCGTTGTGTTTTCCGCCACTTGGTTTATTACATAAGGTAATTGTTTGAAAGTATTCAATATTAACACTAGTCAATATTAACACTAACCTCACCATTCGTCGCAAACATCGCGGTACCCTTTATACTTGAAATTCCCATGTAACGATAATAATATTATTAGCTTGTAGGAAACACAGTTTAAACAAAGTAAAATATTGCTAAGGGTAGGTAGTAAGACTACTACCTAGACACCTAATCTAGAATATTATCTAAATTAGGTAGACACCTAATCTAGAATATAGGTATTGTTCCTATTATGGAATATTCCATAATAGGAGCTTGAAATTATGAAATTTTTCATAATAAACACATTTTCATGTGCCATATCTAGAATATAGGTGTTGTTCATCTTTTGGAACATTTCATAAGCAGGAGCAGGAGATTATCTTCTTGTTCTCACAATCCGCACAAACGGCGTTTGCCTTATTCATTGGTCCTAGATAACAGGGTCAGATGTATAATAGTTTTTTTTCTGTTTTTGTGAAAGTCTGTTTTTTCTGTTTTGTGAAATAGATAATGTGCGACTAGTGGTTTATGAAGCAGTGCTAAAAGCTAGTAGAGTGCTTTTTTGAAGTCCCATTTAAACCCAATGTCGTTGTGCTTCCTAGATATTCTTCGTCGCAGCGGGGTTCTTAATGTATGACTTAGATGGTCTTCATCACAGGCCACCGGTTTTCGTGCCACGAGGTGCAACCAACCACATATTTTATCTTGTTCTACAACCCCGTGGAATAGGGGTAAGTAAATAGCCAATCTTCTTGCCGAAGTTCTAATTAGTTTTCTTGTCGGATAGGCGAAATTGTAGAGTGTAGCTCGTATTGTAAGTTGCAACTTCATAAGAAATTTTATAAGAAATGCAATGCCTGTTTTTATGGCTTTGTTACACACGCCTATGGAAGGTGACGTCACCGCTTGAGGAAGTTGCCTCGAGATCTCTAGTAGCAGGAAGAATGTTTTTCCAAACATCGAGGCATTCTAGAAGAGTGTGGAAACATCGAGAAACGACTATTTCCCATATATAAACCCCATTAGAATATTAAGAAATGTAGCCTGTTTAGTGTAACGTGGTGGTGCGGCATTGTATAAATACTACATTTGTCGCCACGTAGCCAATGGGCACTAGTGCATCTATTAAATTCGGTATCGCGTTCGTTAAAAATCGTTGGTATTTCTGTCCACTGAGCCTGGTAAGGAATAAATGAGGTCCTATCAAGTGGTCGCCGATTATTCCTGTCAAAATATTTATGAAGAAATGTTGCTGCTTTTAATTTAATGCAGTGCTACTTTTAATTTAATCACGAATGTGAGATCAAAACATTCAAATATCACCAGAAACTATAAAATCCCTTAGGAACTTAAAGCTTTGCACTATGTTACGTCCATATGAGAAACTTTCGGGGTATGTAACTGATTTATGCGGTAATAAAATAGCCGTTGTCGACACCTATGTTACTGACCATATGATATATTATATGGGTAGCCGTTCTCTTTAAATATTTGCGTGATACCTGATGTTAGAATGCAGTATCTTAATAATATAGATTTGAAGCAGACGTTACTTTAATGTAGTACATTATAATACATCTCGGATATATAAGAAATAAAAAAAACCTTTGTAGGTGCCGTCACATGCGGCGACTTACAAAACCGCTACTCCGTTAAACAGTATAGTACTTTAAAATCTAGGTAACCCGTATTTTAGTACTCCGAATTGTTGGTAATATAAAACTGACAAGGCCGCAAAGATACAAAAAATAATGTCAAGTAAAATGCAATATTAAAGCCAACATATTATAATAAGTATTATAAGAGGCTATTTCCAGTACCAATAATAGGCATTTATTTTTAGTATATTCCATCACATATAATGGATTGACCAGATGTCATTTCTATAATAAATAAAACTGAGTTTACTGGGGCATTTTTTAAATGTCATATATTATATTATTTAAAAGGATATATGTAATCTTCTCGATTTTTATCTCATTCGTTCAGCAATTCATGCCTTATCTGAGATTGCAGTGGGTCAAGTTTGTTTACTGGTCCTCTATGGGCCATTAATCATTCTAAGAAAACACATCTATGTTTTCTGTAATTATAATGAATACTTTATAGAAGAAATGATGGAAATGTGTTTGATGTTATATCTAATAACGAAAATGTAACTTATATATATTATTTTTGTGAGAGGAAATCCGGTGTAAGGGTGTAAGGATGTAAGGATTACGGATTTTAGTTTCCGCGCACGAATATGTGATGGTCTATCGCGACCTAAAGTAATTGCCTTTATATTAAGTTGTTTCGGCAGTCAATGCATTTTCTTTTCAACATATTGCTTCCTTTAACAGTTTATAATAGTACTTATGCCTTCGTTATGATCAAACATTTTTATTTTACCTTTAGTAACATCTTTTTTTTAATTTTGAATAGATATATGCTATTTGTCATCGCAATTACAGAGAAAATATTACGGAACGTCAATTGCATCGTCATATTGATGCTTTATCAATAGATTTAATTATATTCTAAATATGTAACAAATAAAATCTATCATTCAATTGACCCCTATATTTTTCTTACTCGTGGGATATGATGAACGAACTGATAATTACTAAATAGGTAGGTACAAAGTAGCGACATACAAATTATGAAATAATACAGCAGAATATTATCTGAGGAGTTATAAGGCAACACGGAACATATTTATATTATTTATTTTTTAAATGATTTGTGTTTTTCACTGATTAATTGCAGAATGTAGCAAATAAATGCAATAAAGTTAGACCGGAGGCATAATAGGCTAACTTCAAAGTTGCAGTTTCAAACCAAAATTGATTGGAATCATTTATATTGGAAACTATTCCGAGGTAATTGGCAATTTCTCTTGTAATGTCGGATTGTATAGATCTTATAGAGGAATGACATTGTTTGAGAAAGTGCTCGGAATGAATCAACCTTTGATACTAACTCAAAATAAACAGGGAATCTTGATTTTAAGTTTCAGATAAAATATCCGAGAACATTTCAATTTATAAGGCGTATACTTGCAGCTTGAATAAAACCCTTGGACTAAAACAAAAAACTCTCAGTTTAAATCAAAGTTACTACATACGAACTCAAAACATCTGTCATTTATAAATAAAAGACTATTTTAATATTGTTTATAAATCGATCTATACATTTACTGCTAAAAGTATATCTTCCAATTATATGTATGTGTTTCAACTTCTTGGACCTTTTTATATTTCAGATTTGGTGGCATCCTGGGATTATCTGGGGGTACCATATGGGAAAATTGAACTGATGTATTTATGATCGTGAGCAAAAACGTTTCGCCTGAGAATTTTTCAATTACTTTTTTAGGGATACAATCTGTAAGAAATTACACTTAGTTTGAAAAGGATACAGTATCAAAATATATGTTAATTTGGTTAGTATTTACACTTAGTTAAAAACCACATATTCGAGAAACAAAAAGATGAGAAATAAAAATTATATCAAGAAGTACAATGCTAATATTTTAATTTAATTGATTTTTGCTGATTTGATTTTGTAACATCTTTTCATTTTATCTCTTCATTTTATTTTTGCTTTAGAAGCTACTTTCGGGTTGGTTAAAAACTCTAGCCTCAAATATGACTTCGTTTGTTGATCTCATTAAAATGCAAGGAGTTTGAAACACATATATTTATATAATTTATTAATTCAAGGTCTATTTACATACTTCATTTCATCATCTATATTAGTGTTAACGCTTTTGAAATGCTTTATTTTATACTACATATTACTATTATAGCTCTGTATCTCTTACTCTTGTTTACATTATAATCTAGCTTTAATATAAAATGTGCACAATCCGGGAACACCGCACCCGACGATGTCATCGCATCTGGTGGTGCCAGATACAGCCCACCAAAGGCGAAGTCAAATAACCGAGATATGCCCTCTGGCCCCATTTAGAATAGTGGCAGTATAAGAACATGTGGACTGCCCGCTATAGAACACTTCCAAGCGTCCAATATACAATCTAGAATGGGATGGAATACTTGAGAATAATCAAGAATGGGATGGAATAATCGAGAAGCTTCTAAAAGTTTCCAGAACCTTGAGAAGTTCCCAGAACCACTTTAAAAACGTTTATTTTGGTATACAGTTTATAAAATGAACAAGTTTTAACGATAGAACAAAAATTACAATTTTAACACAATGTAGCATTAAATCGGCCTTTAGTAAACTTAACATAACATAAATTCTAACACTAAAGGGAAGAAAAATTGGTCTTTATGAAAGTTAATAAAATTCTAACAGAAAATGTAGACAAAATAAAAATTGCTCTTTTATTCATGATAAATTGATCGCTAAAAGGCAATGTGTTCCTGAGATATTATCACAGGAGTTTCTCCAGTGCATAGCAAAAGCCAGCCGTTATATTTTAGGAGTATTATTTTAGGTCGTTCGGTTTACCAACAGGTAACCTGATGGATTTTGTGTACCTATATATTCCTATGGTATTACTTCGATATACTTTATCATAGGAAGAATTCTTGAAGAAAATTTTAATAGGGTTCTTTTTTTCCACTTTATACTAAAACATCTCCTTCCAGTTAACGCCATCCTTTTTGTCTAACGTCATACTTTATTTTAATGTTTTGGGTTTTTTTAAATCAGAATATTTTAGGTGATTTGCAATGTATGGATGTTTCCTTCTAGGTAATCTGAATACGGGCATTAACGGGACAAACGGGTCTCCTCAATGCAACAAGGCAGTTGGTATTGTGCTGTGGTCCCCTTCATTTTGGCCGCGGCAGGGCTCAAAAAACCGAAGATTTATTTCTACAATATTTATGCTGTTTGTTACTAATAGCGGCGCGGCGCCAAGATGATTTACATTTAATTTATTTTCTTACAGATAACAGAAAAGATCCTCAAGTAACTCTCAACTAAAAAATAATAAGATATTGCAAACAAAATGGCGTCTCTGAGACGCGCCATTTTGTTAGCTACCACAATACGTCATATGAAGATACGTCCAAACTACCTGAATATCTCTGCAACGAAAAGAGAAAGGTGT
>CAXKVY010011549.1:0-26001 GCA_964058915.1 Tetropium fuscum
TATTTGAAATTGATTTATGATATTGATATTTAAATTTTGTGCTTCGAAAAGTATAACGAAGAAAAAATTCTCTGAATACTCTGAATCTTATACTCGAGACAACATTTCGGAGAATTAAAATATTTAAAGATTAAAAACTGTATTGAACCAGATTCAACAGTTGAAAAAACAAAAATAGTTTATTATGAATAAAAATTTTCTTAAAAAGTTCATTAAAGAAACATATTTTATTTCACATAAAAATAATTGTTATTTTAAAGAAAGATGTATTAATTTTTTCCAATTAAAATTAAAAAATGCTGTAATTTGTTTATGTTGGATTAAAATTCTTGGAAGCCGTTTTACCCCACTAAGCTACGGAAAAATGAAGAAATTCATCTTACATTAATGATTTGTAATACCATGCTGTCCTCTAGCATGATGAAAAAATTTTTTGTAGTGTACTTGTACGTTTTAAAATATATAAGTTTCCTTAAGATTAATTGAATGTAATCTGATTTTTAAGAGAATGTTTAAACGAGCATATCTTTGAAAATAATGAATTCACGGATTTAGTACTAAGGACCTTTCTTTCTCTAAAACATGCTGCCAACAAAAATTATTAGAAAAAATATTTTCTACCAGCTATTCATGTTTGAGTAAAAACGTCGTCTTTCCCATGTTAATTAAATGGGAAACAAACTCGGTTTGCGCCGTTCACAAGGTTGATCTAGGCAGCTGAAATTTTGGAAGACATTTTTTTAGCTCAATGCTAAAACATTAGCCAATGGGACCGAGAAAAAAAAAGCCTCATATTTATATTACTGTATAACTTTTAAAACGTTGTGTAATCTTAGGTTATGTATGCTGAATAAGCCCCACGTAATATGTAGAAGTAGATTTTTTTATAAACTTTAAAATATATAATTTAAAATATACCTATACACTTTAAAATATATAGGTACATGAATGAGTTTTATACGAACCTTAGTATAAATGAAAATGTGTATCAACAAATTAATGTAGAGAAGCAAAGTACAATGACAATAAAGTCAAATTTGCTTGAACAAAATACAAAATGAGTTTGAAATTTGCCAAATTGTCGGTAAAATATCATCACTGTGTATAACTGCATATATTTCACTTTCTGTGTCCTTGATTGCCTTCTCGTACAGAACGTGAGAGTTCCTATTACTAAGAAATTACAAACGTACACGGAATTTCATTTTCATGGAAAGTACTATGAAAGGCAAAAGTTTCGTGCGAGTGCATATGAAAACCGTTAGGGAGGAACTTTCTCAGTGGCACTATTGTTAAGACATAATTGTCTACAAAAACGATTCGAGCTTAAAATTATATGAAATTTGGCATACGTCTCTATTTACTACTGTCTATTATTATGTACAATGCACATATTAAAAATGTTGGAATAAACTTGATATAGGTATAATTTTGGTGGTGAGAAATTTTACACGTCAATTAGTTTTACCTAATATGAGTAGCATTGTTTTATTAAACGTTTTACTCGTGATGCAAAATTATGTTAAATAAAAAGATTCTTTGATTTTCCTGTAAAATGGTATGCATTCAGAGTTATTTAGAAGACTACTAATAGGATTAATTAATAAATTACAGTTATATCGCTGCTTCCTTCAATCGACGCTTATAATGCTTATATATTCTTAAATCTAGGTATTATACTCATTCGATGAGTTAGTTATTGAAATTAGTTACACGATTAAACTCTTGCTCCCTACATTTAATTTTACTTGGTACATAAAGATATAACTAATGCTTGATGAAATTGTATTTATATTAAATTTATAGATTTCAATTTCAATGGGAAATATTTATGTGACTCAGTCAGTGTTATTTTCTCTCAGTACGAAACAAATTCCCTACGTATTATATAACAGCGATTTGCTACAGGATATTTTATCCATATTACTCTTCGAGCGTTTGTCTATTTCGCTACACTTTTGATGCTAATTAATGCAAGTGCTATATGAATAAAATATCGTTTTATGTTAAGATTATATTCATATTTATTATTAATAATTCAACATAGGTACCTACTTTTACGTGCCGTTTCAGATATTTTTCATTTTTTTTATTTGCAATGCAACATAATATCATGAATAATAGTAATAATAATAATAATAATAATAATAATAATAGGGCCGCATACCATTTTTTCATAGGGGTGTTACGACACAAACTTTCATTGTTTTCATCGACATGCTGCAAAAAAACGCGGAAAGTATATTCACTCCTTCAAAAGGCAAGCTTTATGAAATCGGATACCAACTGTCGCATCGTCTCCCGATATATTTTAATAATTTGCTACAAAACGAATTATGTTGGGAAATAACCACGAACACAATAGAATATTCTCGGAATTAAATTATCTACGAAACTTATTTAGGTATGAAATTAACTTGAAAAACTGCAAGTCGTTGTACAGTGCGACTGCTGCAAACTTAAGAAATTGGCTTTGAAATTTGCCATATTTGGGTCACCACTGATAGTAGCTGTGGGTTTAAAAAAATATCTGTAACTATATCTATATTTCTCAATCGTAAGTAGCCCCCCCCCCTTACGAGGCGGCCTACATCGATATTAGGGGTAAAGAGCTATGACGCCGGTCGGCCCCCTCTTATCGAGGTCACATCTATAGGCAAGAATATTGGCGCCCCCGAGCGTAAGTATTTTAAATATATACATGGTGATATTTTTTGAGATGATCTTTAATCACAATTCAATAATTAATTGATAACCTGATTTTAATAATTTCATGACCTGGCCTGCTAGCGAAGTATTGTCTTTATACATGGAGTCTTATGAGAGTTCCCTCAGAAAATTGAGTTTATTCGACATAAGTGGCAGACAAAATAGAGACATAAGGATGAAAATGTTTCAACGATAGATTAAATATTCACACACAATTAGGGAAAAATTAGTCATTTACTACTTATTTTCGATACAACAGATGCAAATCGGAACAAAAATTGCGAATTTCTCAGTTAGAACATGGTGAATACGAGGAGACGTGGCAACACTGTATGGCTTGACTAAATTCAAGTTAGCCCCGAAATGCGCAGATAAAGCGAGGGAGCAGATAAAGAAAAGATATAACGACGAACAGTACCTCAAGATGGTTAAGATGAATTTCGTCAAGCACACGCGCTTAAATCTTAATTTATTTATATTCAAGTACCATTAAGTAAATAATTTTTAATTCATACGTAAATATATTAATAAGTATTCATTACAGGAATCTTTTCAATTCTTGTGTGACCTAACACAACATTTAGAGCACCTAAACTTTTAAAAGAGTGAATGAAGTAACATCGATTGAATGACCCATGCGTTGATAAAAATATCGAAATCTAAAGTCACAATACTCAATTATAATATTTCGTATAAAACAGTATAAAAAATTATTAGTCGACACTCTTAGCGTTTACATATCCTAACACTGTCTGCTTACGTCTCGTCTGTCGCCTGAATTTTTCCGGTAAGCACTACATTCAGTGAAATTTGATCTTGATATCATATTCAGAATTTAGAAGTCAAACCTGATTGAAATTATTTCTCAATTTTGAACAGTGAAAGGGGATTTTGACCCAATTTACAGTGCATTTGTCGCGCTATAACCTCAAAATCTACTATGTAACCTGTAGACGAAATTTTCGGTCTCGCCGCCACGTATCCGCCGATATTTACCCGGGACTAAATCAATTATTCCGATATATTCTTAAATTCTTACATGCTGTTATAGCTCAGAATAAAAATTATTAATTGGATTGAATCCAAATAGGATTGAATTAATTGGATTGAATCCAAAAACGTCACAGCATCACTGCTCACTACCCTCGCCATGACTGATGAAACTCCTTAAGTCCAAGGCATATAAATTTTTCATTATCTTATTAACGAGGAGTTCTGAGTTCTTTCTGATCCGTTTTCTGCACCAAAATAAATTATTTATGGAAGGACTTGACCGAGGAGCCCTGACTTTTGTCGATGGTTGCTTTAGTTTGTTGTTTACGAATGACATAACTCGATTTTGCGTTGAGATAACTAATGAAATAACGCAAAAGGTCTCTTATTACATTTTTGGTGCCAAAAACAATTGTCCAAATTTTCAAAATTCAAAACCAAAAATTCACTGTTTGAATCGTAATATTTTACAATATTATTATTTATCATTATGGGACAATATGATATCATTATTTACGTATCATGGGACAATATGATACGTTTAAAGAATAATGTAGGTAATCCTTGGTGTATGGCGTTTTACTATATAGAAGATGATTAGTTTTTTGTTTTAATATCTCTTTATTTTGTTTTAATATCAGTTTTAATATCTCGGAAGTGAATAAAATGGTCGTATCCGGTTTTTGCACCAATGTCTTCAATTATTATTATTATTGCAGTAATCGATACATCAGTGACGATGCACTATTATATTATTTGAATCATCAGGTTCATCATCTGTGTGACCGTTGAAATCTCCATTATACCAAATCTCATATTATGAAAACGCTAGAAAAGTTCGTAGATATAGGAATATGCAAATTTCCAGGAATTTAAGAAAAAACAAATGATTTTATATACAACGCCGATCACATTATGACATTATCATGTAGTATAACAAAATATTGGTCACACTATATACCTTTCGTCATATCATAAAACAATTGGATGGTGAATGTGATGCAGGATAAGAATGTTTCCCATTTAAATATTACGGATCCATTTTACGCGTTCCTCGGCCGTGTCACATCGGCATAATTGGCATTCATTTGGATGTCTAAATTGCCTAATACCATCGAATGTTTTGTGGTAAAGTGGGGTCAACAATAATTCTTGAAATAGAAGTAATACAGTTATTCTTTAATTTAGTATATTATTTTAATGGGTTTTGTGTTAAAATCAATAGTTATTAGTATTCTATCAAAACATAACAACTTGTAGAATTAAAGCGCCTTTATAGTGACGATTTTAGCTTGCTGTAATAAAAGTTATACTGCCCCGATCTCCCATTGCGGCAATTGTGGGTATCCTTTGAAAATTTTTTTTGTCTCAAATTTCGATGTTACAAACAGTACCTACTAATAAATCATGGTGCCAATATAGTTTCATTTGAAAAAAATATGTATTCTCAGGACAACAATTTTGATGATTATAATTTGCTCATAATCATAAATCACATATGTACTTATTATTTTCAACGGCTTTTGCATTTCCTTGCATTACATCAGTCAGTTAGAATAAATAACTCCAGTTAAACCGACAGTGAAATAAAATCATTTATACGGCAAAATATGAGGTTTCTTAATTACGTAATACTCTTCAAAATTTTACTCAGGTCACCTTAAAATTGTCTTAGATTTATAACGCTGTCCAACTGTCAAAAATGTATGGATTTGTAATGAGTTTCTAGCGTTTTAAGGGACAATTTATTGGCTTTCATCTCATCTATTTAAGACAGAGAGAAAAAATCCTTACAAATTCCTGTTTTTTTTGTCAAATTTTAGCTTAAAAACAGCGTTAACCAAACACCCTGTATTTTAGTTTTATAATTTTTTTGTCTGATGTGTCTTTTCGCAATAAATAAATGGATGAATTTGATTAGGGGAAAGGTCCCTATATTGGACCATTACAAAATGAATTGGACCTTTATAAAATGAAAGGGTGTGGCCAAATTTATACGAAAAAAATTGGGGACATCGTTATGGGTGCCATAGAAGCATCGATCGTACAAAACAGAGTAAAACCCTATTGGATTGATTAACAGAAAATAAATTCAATATAAAGTCAATGGTCCAATCAAAAAATGGTTCCATT
The DNA here is from genome assembly GCA_964058915.1 of Tetropium fuscum. NCBI lineage: Eukaryota > Metazoa > Arthropoda > Insecta > Coleoptera > Cerambycidae > Tetropium > Tetropium fuscum. The sequence continues at coordinate 5,836 of CAXKVY010011549.1, forward strand.
TAAAAAATATTATGATATATTCTTCATTGGTTGAGTCACACATCAATTATGGATGTGGTGGGATAACAATAACTGCAATAAAAGAGTGGAAAATATCCACAGGAAAAGAATAAGTTACTCATCATCAGATCTTCTGTAGAATCAGTCCAATGTCGTGTATAACCTTCTTTAGCCATAAAATCATATGTTCAGAGTTTAGTGTCTGAATTCAGTTATTAAAGTCTAATTCAAAGTTTAATGTCTGAATATGGCCATATCTATATATGGCAAATATGGCCCTTCTAGGACTTCGTATAAATCAAGCATAATCCGCATTTTGTGCAAATAAATTTTACTATATCGTAAAGACTTTGTAAAGATCTATATAGACTAAGAAGACTATTCTACTCGTATTATGCCTACCGCTGTCAAGGAATGCTGCTGGTATTCTTGGGAAATTGGCATTTTTGTGTACAACAAACTTAGTACTAAACATGTGAATTCGACTAAAAATCTCATGTTATCTTTAGTTTATCTTAGTAGGAATAATGCAAAAGTCACAATTAATGCATGTAGGGAAAGCGGCCCAAATGAAATAATGTAATAAATTAACCCTATTACTTTCCACAACATAATAGAAATGGCTTTTGAGAACACGTTCAGTACGCCATACAATTTTATTTCTCTATTAAAACCACTGTTTTCAACCTTTACATTTACATTCTTTGCAAATAATTACCAACAACTATAAAAATGACAATTGCAATTAGTTATACTTTCTCCTCGCCCACTCAACAATGTTATATATGAACCTTCCATGTACAAGAATACTCTCATGTACATGGTGGTGGTATTAGCAATACTGGTAGTCATACTGACTAGAAGAAATTTGTATATTTTATATACGGTATATGTATACGGTTTTTTATATTTTATCTTTTATATTTTTTATTTTTTTCTTTCCTTATTATATATATATATATATATATATATATATATATATATATATCTGTTGCCAATTTTGCTATATTACTCATAAGAATGTCACCAAATATCTAAGAAGTGAGGTACACATAACTAAAGGGTCCGCCAATAAGCGCGCTCGATCTTTAAAATGAAATAAAGCAAGTTGTGTGAGAGGTATAAATGAAATTTATTTTTTGTTTGAAAGAGTATTCGAAGGCATTATGTATGGAAAATAATATCGGTCAAATGTCCACCTCGGCTTCGCTGGGTGACGCGCATACGAGAAGTCCAATTTTCAATTACTCTGGCGCACAAATCGGGCTGTATTTCATCGATGGCGTGGCGTATGTTGACTTTGAGGGCATCAGTGTTTTGTGGTTGGTTTGCGTAGACCTGTGATTTAAGAAAACCCCACAAGAAATAGTCTAGTGGGGTTAAATCGCACGATCTCGGTGGCCAGTTGATGTCGCCTCCGCGCGAGATAACCATTCCTCCGAAGCGCTCGTGCAGAAGATCCATTGTGGCGCGCGCTGTGTGGCTCGTAGCGCCGTCCTGCTGAAACCACATATCCTCGACATCCATATTGTCGATTTCATGCCAGAAAAAGTTCGTTATCATGGATCTGTATCGTTCGCCGTTTACCGTGATGGACACACCATCGTCGTTCTCGAAGAAATACGGCCCGATGATGCCTCCGGCCCAAAATCCACACCAAACAGTTACCTTTGCAACTGCTCTAAAGCCCAATCAGCGAAGATACGGCGCTGTCTATGGTCGTTTATTTTGAGCTCTTGTGTCAGCTGGATCTTGTACGGATGCATGCCCAAATCCAGATGCAAGATTCGGCGAAGTGATGTTTCCGAAAGGCGGAGTTCCTGTGCGCGACGTGAAATTGACTGTCGCGGATTTTCACGCACACTATCGCGCACAGCGGCGACATTCTGGGCAGATCGGACGTTTCGACGACGCGTCGGTGTTGGCTGATTGTTCACCGAACCGGTTGCCTCGAATTTGTTAATCAAACGACGGATAGTCGACTCAGCAGGACGATCAATTGCACCGTAAAATTGGCGGAGCGCGCGGAACGTTGCTCGAACCGATGAATGATTTTCGTAATAAGTTTTAACGATTTGCACATGTTGCTCGCGGCTGAATTGGTTCATGGTGATTTGTGAAGATACACTGAATAATAACAACTACGTTTGCCAACTCTACCACAAACAACATGGCCGCCATGAGCTGTCAAAGATCGAGCGTCCCTATTGGCGGACCCTTTAGATATCTATATCTAGATAACTAGATAGTTACTTCAATAATAATGTTTACAAAGTTTCCAAAGTTATGATTTAATTACTTTTTAATCAACGACTATCATAGTCTCTGATTTTTGTTTCTGTTTGTTTTTAAAGTTTAAGAGGTATCTAATTTAAATTTAAATTTTTGTTTACTTTATGATTGCCTACTATGAAAACTACTGTGTAAGTTTGATAATCAAGATTTAAAGAAAATATTTCAATTTTTGTGTAGGTACTTTATGTTTACCTGACTTACAGGTGAAACATACTTCAGGTGAAATATACCTGAAACATCGGGAATTATCGAGAATCTTGCAGGATTTGTCTTAATGCGCGACAACACCTATGGATTCTTTCTAACTGGACTTTATGGATCACTGGAACTGGATCACTTTAATTCATAATTTTCCGAAAAACAGTGGTCTTTGAAACTCCGAATCTTCGAGCAAATTTTTACTGCGATACATCAACTGTCTTTAATGGCTTCAAGCAGTCTTTGTTCCCGTACCCGTTTCAAAATTCGTCAAAAATATTCAATAACAATTTAATAATCATGTCTCCAACAATGTGGAAAGTTTTTCCATAAAAGAAGGTTAAATCGCATGCTTCCCATCTTCTATTTATTTGTCAAGGCTCCTCTTTGCGGAAGAGTAGAGGTGGGTAACTCTTCAGTAAGTTAACTCAAAGTTGACTCACCTAGGTGAGTTACTGACCTATACAACTTGATTATATTTTAACTCTTACTTTTTTATCATATTATCTTGACACAGCGATTTTCGAGTTTTTACGCCATTTTAACCAACAAAATTAACATTAACGTAACACTTTCGTTTTTGGGAGCGGGTCATCCAGCGCACATATCATTATATTCCTTTGCGCGCTATGCGTAAATTTATTGCCCGTGGAGTACATTCAACAGCGATTTAAAGTGGGAATTAAAAGTTTGCCTAAGCTAACTCAAAATAAAACTAAAAATAAAATTCCCGTCACTGACCATGCGCAACTAAGTCAAATAGTCTCCAAATTATCCTGGGTATCGATTCTACTCTGGCAAATTCTGTAATTTTTGGAGGAAAGAAAAATAAGACACACAGTATACTTATTACTAGGTTTACTTTACAAATTGGAAAGTTAGAAATGGTGATACAACACAAAGAATTCAAAAATTTACCAAAAATGTGGTATACCTGGTAACGTGGCATAAAATACATAAACAGCTTATACAGGAAACGGTTTAAATGTCAAAGTGCACGATGACCTTTCCGCAATCAATATATACAAAAATAGTGAGGCAATGCCTACCTAAATAGGTTGATTAAACAATGGAAGCAACCAGGTGGATAGATATAGACACTTTGTCAAACGTTAGCTGCGGGCTCGTAACAATTTTATATTCTTAATCGTACACACTAGCAATATCAAGTCAATCTAGCAGGGTGTGTCCCCTTTTAAACTATACTTAAAGCTATAAAACTATAGGCTTATCTGTGATATGCAACGAGTCTTCCAGTAAGGTGTATAGGTATCTCCCGTAACTCTTCTTAGGTAGAGGGGTCGATACTTCAGCAAGGTGTTCCTAAAGGTCGTTCCAAAGATGGTTCAAAAAGAAATGTGCTTCCAAAGAAAGGTGGTGTAAAAGCAGGTGGTGTAAAAGGTGATGTGACTTACATTCACGGAAACACAAGAAAGCCGAAGTAGTTGGAAAGCGGCTTCAAAAAGATAGCTTATATGCGTCCCTCAATCAATTCTAGGGAGTCCAAGGCAACGCAGGCTCTAAATGTGTTGATTAAAGGTTATTCGATCCCCCCACTAATGTGGTATGTGTAGATTCATCCAAAATCTCAACACATGAACAAGGATTTCCTTGTATTATCCCATTATATCGGAACGTACATAATACATTATTTAACCAAGAAAATCACTTAAACTCTTAACACATTGAAAAACTAGTATGCCATTCACGCGTTCAACTAAAAAGAAAGCGGCGAGGTCAACGCTTCATGAAATTAGACCATAGATCTGTCGACCCAGGCCGTGGTCACTGCTTAAAATCAATTTATCCGTCGAATATACCTACAGTAAATTTCGGATTCTCAAATTGTTAATTAAACTCTTTTTGAGTAAGCTCATTGAGTCAACTCGTCAATAAGAGTTAGAGTCTACGAGTTAACTGTTAACGAGTTAACTCATTTAATAGAGCCATTTTGTCCATCTCTACGAAAGAGTCCAAAGAGTAGAGATACATTACTTGCCTAACGTGGCGCGTTTATAGACAAGGATGATCTGACCTTGAACATCAACTCCGAATAGATACTATATGTGATATATAACTCTAATATAAATAAATAAATCGTTAATATCACATTATACAATTTATATCAAACGTATATATATATACGTATAAAATATAAGCTACCTATACATTGCAAAACTGTGTCAATTGTTAAGACAATTATTTATAAATTTCACTTAATAATTCTGCACACTATCCACTATCCTCTAACTTCCGTTACAAAATTTACTAAGGTCATTTAATTGTAAATAAATAATTAGATGTAATTATTGTAGGTATAAATTTCTTTCCTTGTCATGCTTTATCGTAATAATTATTGAACAGGCTAATTATCTATTTGAATGTAAAATATTGTTACAGGATGTTGTTAAATCACATTTTTTTCCAAGTTAAGTAACTATTGAAATACTAAGAAAATCTAAGAATGAATACGATGCTCGATACATTATGAGTGTAAATACAACTTTACAATAGGTATAGGTACTGCAATAATTGTTTTAATTACCTGATGCTAACACAGACATGTTTACTTACTCTTTTTATAATGGGAAATGAACAAAAAGTGTATTGTTAACATGTCTAATTAGTCGGTATATGGTATATGGGTAGTAGATTAAGGCTATAAGAAGTAATAGCTATTGGACAGGCGTCACAGCATAATTATCAATGCTGTGATATGATCACCAACAAACATGTGACATCAGAAAGAAACATAAATAGATTTATTAGTTACAGTTACTCTCACAATTCTTTATTGCTCTTTGTTAATTAAATAATAACATTTCGTTAAGTAAATTAATATTACTTTTAAGCAATTAATACTAAGGAATAAAAGTAGATTTTTAATTCTATTTTATTATTTGTATGTTACTGCAGTGCATAATTTTGCAAATAAAAATAACAAAATGTTATTTTTTGTTGTAATAAAATTTTAGATATTAATTTCTTATTTTTTTACCAATAATTGATTTCCGAACCATGAGCAACAGAAAAAATTCAGGTCATGAGCAACAAAAAAATTGTTTTTCTAACAAAAATATGTCCTATTGCCTATTTCTTTAAATTAAACACGTGATGAATCACCAGCTTATCAAGAAAGTCTCCAACGATCGATTTTACCCAGCTCGATTTATATAAACAGTTTTTTTTTGTTTATTTCAAAACTCATATTGCACGTGTACTTTTATTGCATTGATGCAATTGCCTCTCATTTATTCATCTATTATAGGTTTATAGGAAGGTATAGCAAATATTTTTAAATCAATCCAAAATAAATAGAAACATGTAAAACAGTATTAGTATTTTCTAAATCGCGATAAATATATGTTAGGATATAAAACATGAATGTTACCCACAAAAATTGGTAAATACGGGTTTGCAAAAGATAAACAAAACTTAACCTGTCTTCGATAATATATATACTTTAATTGTTTTAGCGTTAAGATGTATTATACTAATTATTATTACCTACATATTAGATATTTATAACCCTTTATATATAGCGTCCTTCACATTAGTTTGATTGTATTGAGTTTATTTATTTGATTTATTTCTTGCATATCAGATAGGTACGTAAATTCGAGGTATTCGATAGGTACTTAAAGCTAAAGTTAATAGTAAATAATGTGTAACTGGCCTAGCCAGGTACTGTAAATTATAATGTACAGTCGTGAGTCAAAAAAATAGGACGTCTTATACGTAACGTATTTGTGCTAAAATCTAGTTATGTACGTACATCTGACTAGTTTTTGTGACATGTCAGTTAGTTGTCAATTATTATTCAAATACAGTTTACATTGTAAATTGTCCGCTTTATAAAGAAATAATTGTTCATATTTTGTTGTGGTAATGATATATTTTTTAATTATTTGAAAATATTAATATTTTTAAAATGTTTATCCAATTGTTAAGCAAATTTTAATCTCATATAAAATATATCAAATATACCTACTTTTATGTTATATTGGAATTTTTTACTTGAATATTAGGTATGATATATAGGTACGTTATATACAAATATTTTTAAACGTATTTTTATAGCATATTAAAATTAAGTAAAGCATGCCGAAAAAATTGAAAATATTATTCTGTAGCACGACTTCATATCGTCAAATTCGGGATGTTACCGATCTGTCATCTTAGGTACGCCGCCACCGAAAAATGTAAAACTGTTGCAACATTTAATCAGAAATCAAGATGTATTTTAAAAAATATATTTCTATATTATGGATAATGTGAAGACGTATCCAAGTAGTAAATCATATTAGACCGGTTTGGATAACGAATCTCAAATATTTAAACCAGTAGAGTAAGTAAATCATGTAGGATTTACTTCAGACATCATCTCATGAGTGAAATGACCTATAAGCAGGCGACATCATGCATTAAAGCAGGTTAAGTTTTGTAAATATTGGAAATACTTAATTAATTTTATGTGGGTAGAATATTAATGAGTAAATTTGTCATACATTTTTCTACTTAGATGTAATTTTAAAGCCGTTACCTTAAACAAAATAATTTCTCAGGTTAAGAACTATAAATTATGTTTCTATATCCATCAAAGAATTTGGTAGAATTACAAAATATAATAGACAAACCTAATGTGGTTGTAACAATATGTAAATTAAGCTGTTTAATAAATTGTATTGGTACTCAATAATACTAAAAGAGTTTTAATCGTCTCCGGATGATGCCAACTTGGTTGGCGAAACGCGCGTCGAGCGAAGTGAAAGTGTTTTGGTGTTTGTGGAAACTACTCCGAGTGTTAATACTAAAAGAGTTTTGACGTTTTAAGCACAGCAATCATCTAGATATACTTTTACCCATATCTCTACTTTTGCGAAAATTTAGAACAAAAATATTTGAATCTTCTAGAGCAATACACAAATTGCAGAAAGCCATGTTTTGCGTTGGTACATATTACACCAATGTATCCCAAATGTAAAAAAAAATTGGGATTTTAAAAAAATCCCAGCTGATTTATATAAGGAACATAGGTCTATGAAATTAGTATGTCAAGGAACATACTAATAGGAAATAGTTTTAATCGGTATCTATGGCGATTTAAAGATGACGAGCATTTAATTCAACGATTTAATATATATAGCGGCAGCAACAATGTAGACCTAAGTTCAATAACTTAGGAATTCAGATATGGTCATTGGGCATTAGCTGAGTTCCTCGATACTCTCCATAACTGAATTTTGAGGTATGTTTATCAATATCTTAATATAAAAAGTTTTAATTTTCATTGCAAAACTGGATTTACTAGTGAAACGGGTATATAAAAATATTGCAATGTTATATTTCCGTGAATGTCAGGAATACCATTATATTTATTAGAATATTATCATATATGGCTTGGGTGGCGGAAGGGGGGTCAAAGCAGGGCACTTGTCCCCACCTATAAAATTGAACACTTACTGTTTGTTTATAACTATGTAATAAAATACATGAATTTTTAATAATAAAGATGTATTTTTTAAATTTACTTACTTTGCCCCTCCTCCTAGATACACTAGATAGATACACTTAACCATATTTTATATCATTATTTCAATGTAAAGGACTATAATATTTTTACATTTCTGTAGTAGCGAAAATAAGGATAGTTCCAAAATGTTAAGGGATAAAGTAAATATTTCCGAAGCTATTGATATAAATTTTTGATTATTGACAAATTTCATCATATCATATTTCATTATATTCTCCACTATTATTATTATTATTATTAATATTATTATTATTGGGTTATATATATATATATATATATATATATATATATATATATATATATATATATATATATATATATATATATATAATATATATATATATATATATATATATATATATATATATATATATATATATATATATATATATATATATATATATATATATATATATATATGTATATATATATATGTATTGTGCTGGTAAGTCCCCGTTAGCCTCCGACTAGTCCAGAGAGTCCCTCCAGCCTCGTTACTCAACGACCACTCCCCACGTCCGCGGGGTAAGCGGTCATTGAGGTCGCAATTCATGTGTTCTGAGTAGAGGCAACGAGCCAAGTATGACGGCCTTCTGCATCATCCCAGCGATGACTTCTGACGATGGACGGCATGCTGGGATTGTTCTTAATTCCAAGAGCAATGATTGTCACATACCAATGTCGAGAGCCAATAATAAGAACCACTATTTTTACAGAATAGCCCGGGTACAGCCTGCGGAGTTCGGAGAGTAAATCTCGGTATTTTGTCCGTTTCTACCCATCTTTCAAGACAATGTTCTTTTCGGCCGGAGCCGAAAACTCTATAAGGAACATCGTTTTGAGTTGGTGATCGAAGAGAACTATGTCAGGCTTATTAGCTTGTATCCGCCTGCCGGTGGGGAATGAATAGTTCTAGTATAACCGGGACCTGTCATTCCCCACAACGGACTCAATATCCCCCGGAGCATAGGGCAACACCGGTGTCTGATCTATACCGTACGAGTACCGTAGGTGGTAATACAGCACTCGTAATGCCGCGTTATGTCGATGGATATAGGCAGAGACCGCATATGCTGGACAAGCTGACATCAAAGGCATAATGGTCTCTGGAGCCTGACGACATACTCTGCAGCTAACATCAGACACTTCTATACCCATTACGCGGCTTCGGTAGACCAGGGTGTTCCATACACCATATTTGCAAGTTAATATAAAACCTTCGGTCTCTGACTCCAGCCTAGCTGGCCTCAAAAAGCTAAAGGTCAGCTTTTGAGATAAGCCTAAGTCTTCTATATTTCTATAGTAGACTCCGTGCAATGGCTTATCCCTGTGCTGCTGAAAACAAAGTGTATTTCCAGCAGCCCGAAGGTGGGCTCTCAAGCGAGCAGGGTCCAACTCGGTGACAGTTTGGCTTATTCTGATCGGTGTCGAAGTCGAGACCTAGGCTATTAGCTGCTCTTTGTGCGGCCCTATATATAAAAGCTCCTACGCCAGCTCCTTCATGGTCTTTGACCATGAGGAGTAGGGAATCCGACCTTCTGATAATCTTACAGGCTGTGTCCAGAATTACTCTGTTGTGGAGACACATCAATCACAAGAGTCCACCTTCCCTGTTGTCGTGGGAGATATAACCTCGGGACGGACGATCTTGGATGCAAACTGCGACAGAGATGCATCATTTTGCGGTTACCTACGTCGAGTTGCTGCAGCACCTCCTGTGTCGATTTCATTACTCCAAAGGAGTATTGTAGAACCGGAACGGCAAGCATATTTGTCGCCGACACCTTGTTGGTCCCCGATAGTTCTGAGGACCAGATCTGTCGAAGTAGGTGGCGGTACTTGCCGCGGAGAGTTTCTTTTACCCATTTATTTTACCCGTAATATTTACCTCCTGGATGTGACTTTGTGGCACACCCAGGTAGCTATACGTCTCTCCGGCATCAAGGTGGTTTAAGATGCCTCCGTCTAACAGCTGCGCTTGATCTCCGTAGTCTCTGCATCGTCCTCTCTTGAGATGAATCAGTGCACATTTATCCAACCCAAACTCCATACCAATATCCCCTGTGTACTCTTGCGCCACTCGGAGAGACTGTTGGTTAAGCTGTATGTCCTTTCCCCGGAGGCATACAGCTTAAGGTCATCCATATAAAATAAATGAGTGACCTCCTGTTTCCGGGTGGACCGCAGTTGTAACCATTTATTGGTTTTCAAGTTTTACAATTATTAGGTAATTTAGCAATATTTTTAATGCTTATTCAAACAATAAAATAAAAGTGCATGTTTAATTAAACTTAGCAAAAGCAAAGGTATAACAAAGCTCTCCCTGATAGGGAAATTTATGTCACTTATAAAAAGTAGACAACCTCATAAATTCGGCGGTAATCGGTAATTAAAAATTCCAACGGGACATGAAATTTGAATAGATTTGTGAATTTTCTGACTTCTGTCCGACAAGTGATAGCCGTTTATGGGGTAAATTGCACAATTGTCAATTCATTAATTAATTCAATCATTAATTGATCAAGCTGAATTTTTTTTACACATGTTGAAAAAATGGCACTTTTCAAATTTTAAAAGCTATTTTCAAGTTAACAATTAAACTTAACGAGCTCTACTTGAGCTTGTTTTTTTTTGGATATCTTATAAGGAACAACTTTCTTAACTTTATGTGTTATACTAAAAATGCTTAGGAGTGAAGATATACAGCAAAACGTGTTAGATTTAGAAATGATTTAGAAATAAAATGTTAGTTATAAAATTAAGCATAAGTATTTAAATATCCGGACCCCCAAAATCGTATGCTATATCAAAAAATACATAAAAAGCACGCCTATGTCTCAAAATTTAAGTTTTTGCCTGTTTCCTCCCTCTGGCAAACTGGACTGTAAAGGTAGTTAATCAATGTTATAATATATGACAATTGTTTTATTCCCGTCTGAACTGAATTATAGAAAGCTATTATATTAATTCCTATATTTTCAGTATCCGTTTTCAGAATAAAAAAAACATAAAAAATTGTAACCACTACTTTTGGATGAGTTAAATCGGCAGAAGAGAAATGAGGTGGCCGTTAATTTTAAGAAACTTACCCTGTACAACAGACAATAGTGAAATATTACTAAAGCCAATATACGAAAATTAGAGTGTTTTGAAAGTGAAATTTTGATACGATACCATACAAACTTTTTGTGTGTATAGACATATACCCGATATACAACATTAGTAGACTTGTTCTCATATTTTACAACATACCAAAATTAACACTAACAATATTATTTAATCTTTTCAGTTACAATGTTATACTATTTGGGATTTCTTCTATTCTCGTCCACTATTGCAAGCAGACTTCCTCGGCAAGAAAACACAAAAAATGGTGATCTAGAACCAAAGCAACTATTATATATTATAGAGAGAATCCAAAACGAATTGGGTCCACTTCAACCGCAGCAGATTCAGCAGCAACTGAAGCAAGAGCCAGAAAGGCAACAACACGCCGCATCACGTGAACATGTTATGTTGGAACAGCAGCGGCAACCTTTTTCTCCTAACTTGCCTTATGGTGGTGCTCTTGCATATTTGGAACCACAGTTTCAATATCCTGGATTTAACTTTCTTCATGACAAGCAACTCTATCCTAGGTGAGATATTGTATATTCTAATTTCTAATCATTATTATATAACAGGAAGCATTTTTATACGGAAAAGCGTCTCCGTATAGAAAGCTTTAATAGAAAATAAGTTAGATACAGTAATGCAGGTTAACTTAAACTTCCATTAAATACATCCATCAGAAAATGTACCTATGGTGTTAATCAAATTAATTAAATCGAGCATATATTTAACGATATTCTAAATAGCTCTAAATCAATACTAGATATAGCTCCATTAGATATAGTGCTTTAGCACCGACCAGATTCAATTTCCCTCGAATACACATCCCAAAGTTACCTTAATGAGCACCATTAGGGCGAGGAAAATGTGGGGCTGATGAGGGGTTTCTGACGTCCGCTGGTGACCAGGGAAAGATTCATCAAGATTCAATTATAGGCAATAACCCCTCTAGGTGTTGTTGCTATAGGACGGTTCTATTGTAGAACAGATAACAATGATCCCATGGGTCTTCTATGACGTATATTGTGCAGGTCAGGTCCACATGAGGCAACCTATACTACGTGTATCATGCTACGTTAATAAGTATATGGCTATTACCAACTGTACTCAGGACTGTTATACATAATGGCATCGTTGACATTATCTTCTTACGACACTGATGATATGTACACGTCATTTTTAATTCAATTTCGTATCCACGATACTGCTCGAATTGTGGTGTATTAGATATAAAACTGGTTGCGTTATCTCAGTATCTTTAGTCGATTTACAGCCAACAACCAACAAATCTATCATATTTATAACCTTTTAGTGAAATATAATAATACCTATAGTGAAATAATCTTTTTAGTAAAAATATCCATTCCAGGATATTTTTTAATTGGATATAAAAACATTGTCGAATCAGTACATATTACCTACTTACTACATGAATAAATGCTCTTCGTTGGTAAGAGAAAGGCCTCTATCAGGGTAGGTACTTACTTTAAATTGGACTAATTGGACTATAAATATCTGTACCTACATAGGTAATAGGTATACCTATTCATTCTTTATCGATCCATTAATCGCAAGTGAAATATTATTTGCACGTAAGTACATACTAGAATTTATTTCTAAAACGAGATATTGACTTGAAGTCTTGTGGAATGTAATAAATAGCAACACGTCTTAAAAAAAAATAAGGAACTTGCCTAATGCCTGGATCTTGTTCTATGTAAAGTACCTGTATAATAACATAACAAATTACATAATATATAATAGAGATGTGAATATTTTATTGTATACTTACCTACTTCTAAAGAAGTAGGTGTTATTTCATTACTGATATGTATATTTTACGTATATTGTTTTATATTTGTGATGGGAACAAGTTAATTATATCCGTGCTACTACTGTTAGTTACTATTGCTGACAAATCTGGAAGTATGACCAAATCGATGTCATTAGAAGATAAATGACTTTTGCCCTTGGTTCACCACGTTGCCGATTAGACGTGACACTGTATTGTTTTATATTAGAGTCAACAGTTGCACAATAATTTAAACCATTAATTTGATAATATTAATTGGGCGGTAACTAGGTAGTTATTGAATGCACGAAAAGCTTTTATGTTCAACTCGGTCAACCATTGAGATGGCTGGTTAGTCAAGATATGTATCTCTTTTAGATACTGCACAGTGTGTACGTCAAGCAGGGAAATTTCAATAAAAACAGAGAATAAATAATAGATTCATTATACCTACTTATAAGTATGAATTGAAGAAAGAGCAAAATTATGTAAAATCAGTACTCTGAATATTTTTTTTATTGAAAGATGAGGACCCACTAGATGTTTCAGATGCTTAAGAGCAATATATATATATATATATATATATATATATATATATATATATATATATATATATATATATATATATATATATATATATATATATATATATATATATATATATATATATATATATATATATATATATAAATATATATAGATATATATATATATATTATATATATATATATATATATATATATATATATATATATATATATATATATATATATATATATATATATATATATATATATATATATATATATATATATATATATATATATGTGTGTGTGTGTGTGTGTATGGTGGTTTATTTTTTGTAATTTCAAATTATTTATTCGATACGTATTTACGTTTTACCTAACCACGTAATTATTATAAGTAGTTACTCGTAGGTCCTATAAATTAATGTAGATATGTATATATATGCACTCTACATATACGTAACATTACCAACATTTATTAAATTACTACCTCAACGTTTAAATTACTGTTATTTTAGAGAAATTAGAAACTTGATGTCTTTAAACGTAGTATTCCGTTGATTAACTAATTATTGTGCATATATATAATTATTTTAATTTAAACACGTACTAAAATATTGAGCAGTTTTAATTTCGTTAGGGTGTTCTATACCAGCTGATCAAAGTTCTACCATAACGTGAATAATAATGGATTTGATCGCAAAAACCATTGAAAACCTCCGTTGAATTGTTGAACCGTTGTTTGATGCATATTTTTGAGATATATTGTAATCAAAGCTCATCACATGGGGGGTAGCTAGCACCTTTCGCCGTGATGAACAAAATATCAGGGAATTTCGAATGTACCTACGAAAGAACCTGCCTAAGAAGAATTGTTTATTTTGTATCAGCAGTTGGTCGTTTTGATCTGGTCAAAAAACATTTTTTAAAACCATTTTCTAATTGTTTTACAAAAAAGTGAATACCTCAAAACCGTGTAAACTTTAATTCTGAACCTACAAGGCTCATTACGACAAGAATGGAGCTGAAAATTAGAAATTTCCTGAATTTACTAATTTCAATATGGCGGCCTATACCATCGAACGAACTAGAAGTTTACAAAAAAAGAAAACAAAATTTAGAGTAGAATAACATTCTAAACTTTTATTTGATTAGCTGTTGAGTAAATTACCTGAAAAACAGGCCCTTAGCAAGTAATAGGCGAGAGTAGAGTTACCCTACTCTACTCAGCGGGTAAGTGTGCGCAGTGTCATATTAAATCAACTGCGACGGCAATATTATATGAACACATCACCATCTGTCTGCTAATAGCGAAAAACTTATCTTCGTTAGTTTGGTAGGGAACTATGTAGTATTAACTGAGGTAGCTTGGCATTTGTTAAAACTACGTGTTGTGAATTAGACAACACCTGCTCGAATTGTAGTTAACACAAGTATTTTAAGTATTTTATGGCATATTTTATTTGTAGAATATTATTTTCAACTATCATCTTGGAAAAAGTGTTAACTTGCTATAGAATAAAGTTATTTTATTGCAGTTGTCAATATTTAATTAATTTTTCTTTCGAAGGTAAAACATATTTCAAAAGAATGAATTGCGTACAATTGCCCGACCGTCGCGTACGGTACCGTTTTTTAAAAAACATATTTTGCTTATTTTATCACTATGCAATAACACTAAAATTAGTTCTATATTAAAAGCGGGTAGTGACAGTATTACCACAAAAAAGCTGGTCCTTTAGCTATCTTTATAAGGTCAATACAAGTAAAATTTTAATAGTGTGCGCATTTACCCAACTCACCCCTACAGCTAACTGCATGGTTACAAGATAGTGCAAGCAGAGGCGTTTTGTATCATAATTTAGACATTTCATACCAAACTTTTAAAATTATATACGGATCGCCTTATAGAGTCATCGGGATCCATATTGGTACCTAATCATGACGAATGGTGTCAAGCTAGAAATTTGTAAGTATAAATCAAACAAGATTTAAGTAGGGAGCAAACAAGATTTAAGTACAAGCAGGTAGGCAAATACTATGACACCGACTTGCCACCTGGCAACGTGTCATATGAAAAAAAGTGTCTGAACATTTTTTGTTGACAGTTGCATGAACTACAAGCGTAAGAGAAATATACGAAATTTATTGTTAATAGTTTATTTAAGATCTGTACCAATTTTCAGAATTTGCTAATTTTTGCAGATCTAAATGTCTATTTTGACTGGGCTATCAATCAGACTTCAGTGACGGCTCGTTCGGGTAGGAAAGGTAGGCCCTACCCGCAACCCATTCGTAATTTAAAAAATATATAAATAATTTTGTTTTCATGAATTCATCTTTATATTACCCCTTATAATATATATTTGAGTAAAAAATATTCTCAATATTTAAATGAATGAAAGAAATTGGCCAGTTAAACCTTGCCTCTCGTCGCTCAGCGTTATGAATGTTCAGCAAAGGCAACTTCATACCATGCCTAAACTGCCTTTGTCAAAGCGTTCTCCCATTCGCTAATGACAATAATTGTAAGGCCCGAGCAGACATCGTCGGTTTACGTTATGTACCGAACCGAACCGAACCGAACCGAATTGTCGTCGAATTGTCGAACCCAATTGTCGTGATGTAAGGCCACGGCGCGGCGGACAACGTTCTCTATCCTCATCTCATTTTTTGTAGCCTTTACCACGTGCACGTGGCACCAATAGTACCGGCTAATATTATATGTGGTAAGGGTGTTTTCATTTTGACAACGCGCCTGTGAGTTGAATGTTTATTATCTTATTCTATAATAATATTTGAATATTGAGGGGTTTGGTTTTAATCGTTAACAAAACCAAAACAGGTGAATTAACCTAAAATAACAGTAAGTACAGCGCAGGTTAGGAATTTGGGAAATAATTATTATAAAATTGATTTGAAAATAAAGGTAGGTGTTGAAATATAATTTATTTGTTTATACGGACTACGGAAAGATATTTAGAAACTTCTAAATACCTCTACATGATTATCTATATGATTTCATGATTTCATCTATAGTATACTAGAAACACCATTCTCTCGTTGCAATATCACCGAATGTTCAGTAATTATGCTGGCCTTAAAAAAATTAATATTTTGTCAACGGATAAGAAACATTGTCAGTCACTTTCTTAAAATTTTAACATTTGTAGGTATGAGAATCACAAGTGGTTGTGTGGTAGTATTTTTAAAAATAAATTATTTTGTTGGTCATGTCTACTTTTGTCTAATTTGAGGCAAAATGTTTGTCTCATTTGAGGCAGAACCACCACTAAAAAAAGGTAACGAGCCAGCGGCCATACCTTTTGGGTGGTTTGGAAATTGGCCCAAAAAAAATATTATAGAAGTACATGAAATCAATTATATTGTCAAAATAACAAGAGGTCATTAAAATATACAAGTCGAAAATATAAACTGTAACAAAAAAGAGTCTAGACAAATTAGACGAAAAATGGTGCCCACACGGAAAAAATTGTAAGTAGCTATTTCCCTTCGTGAATCGTTGAAGGTGGTCACGGGCAGTCTACATTTCGGTTTTCGGGAATATCACCACCTGGTTTCAGCCTCCATCTTGAATTTAAGGGGGAATTTTTATTTATTGAATAACTCGTTTATTTCCAATTTCACCCGAATTTTCCGGGTCAAATCCTAATTTCATTGTGCTATTAGTTTTGCTATTGAGAGATCACGAGGGATGCATTTAAAAAATAACTTGTTAACATATTTATAAATCTAAATTTTAATAATAATAATATCAATCTGGCTGGAGAGTCGTAAATAGCGTGCCCTCTATGATGTCGGAGGTCTGACGGGCAAATTTTGACGAAATAGATCCATTGATTCAAGGTTAACAAAACTAGTAAAGCACATATTTATCTATTTTCATAGAGTGCAACCACAAATAGTGTTCTACGGACCCGGAGGTCAAGGTCAACCCATCCTCATTAACCCAGGATCACCACCGGGCAATTTCTTGATTCCTCAACATCCACAACAGCCCGGACCAAATGTGATAACCAGGGATTCACCACAAAGACCAGTATTTGTGGCAGGGTATCCCAAACCAGCACATATTCCACCAATTGAGAAAGATGCTGAAGAAGTTCCTACTAATCCTGCCAGAGTACCACCCCACAGGTCACCATCAGGTAATAGATTAAAGATTTTTAAACTATATATGACAAATCATCAGCAGAAATCTAGGAATATAATAAATTAATGTGAAAAACAACTGGACTGCCTATCTTGAGAGACTTAAGTCTCAGGGAGAATATTCGTAGATTCGTAATTGTAGATATTTGAATTCTCTACAATATTGGTCTAAATACTTCTTACTGTAAAATTAAGTGAATTATCTAATTATATAATTAGAAACTAAAATTTCCAAGAAAAATATAATTCAAAGGTTACCAACTTACTAACCCAACTAAATTATAGCTAATGCTTTTTCGCTTTTCCATATTGTACGCCATGGCACTATAGTTTATATACAAGAACTGTCAATATTTATGTTGACAAGGCCTATGTGAATAAACTCCCAGCAATGATAACTAGATTGAACCATATCTAAGTGAAGAAAATAAGTTACGAAATATATCTCAAAACATTTCAACATTTGTTACATACCTACGTTATTATTTTGCTGGCCGCATTGGCGTCCAGGATCAACTTGGATTTGTAAATTTTAAGCACCATAAAGTGTATGAATGAGGGAAAGGTACAGGTGGTATCGGGCTTAGTAAAACTATGGACTAGTTCCAAGAGATTAATTTACCTCTGTCCACCACATGTTTTGTGTCTGAAAGTAATTTATAGAATTCGAAATGGTCGAACAGTCTCTTGTACATAGCCTGTTCAAAAACGTTTAAAAACGAACGTAATATGTACCTACCTACCTACCTACCGATCTTTGCTTTATAACCAAGCTAGAAATCCATACAATTATTGCGACAAAGCATGTGACTTTTTCTCTGAATTATGGCAATGTACAGTAGGTATCTATTGCATAAAAAATTATGTGTCATTGTACTGACGTACACGCGATATGAATGTATCATATTTGACAGTGACCTGTTTTTCGAAACAGAATATTAATTAGTTTCAAGTTCAAGTGACTAATATGTAATATAGGGACATATGTGTTTATATGTATATATATATATATATATATATATATATATATATATATATATATATATATATATATATATATATATATATATATATATATATATATATATATATATATATATATATATATGTGTGTGTGTGTGTGTGTGTGTGTGTTCACTGGTGAGTTAGCAATGCTAACACTCTGTTATATATATATATATATATATATATATATATATATATATATATATATATATATATATATATATATATATATATATATATATGTGTGTGTGTGTGTGTGTGTGTTCACTGGTGAGTTAGCAATGCTAATACTATAAATACTATAAATACGTATGTGTAAAAATATATGGAAGATTTATTTTACTAACTTTTAACATATTATGAGTCAATTTTTCAACGCCTATAGCAACGTTCTAAAAAGGTTTTATTCACTAGTCATTTAAAAAAATCACTGGTTCACTGAGTTTACTCATTCACTGGTGAGTTTGAAAATCGATTGTTCTATTGTAAAGAGGTTAATGGACAACATTTTGAGAACCTCCTATCTTGATGTTAAATAAAAAAAATTATAAAACCAATTGAAGTGGTTTTTTTGATATAACATCGGATCACGAGGAGGGGTGACCTTTTGTTTTTTGATAGTCGGGTATTGTTTTTTATGAAACAATATTTTGAAACATATTTTGTCGAATCGTTTCTTAATTTGGCTGTTTTTCTTTAATTATGAAACCATGAAACTGTATCCCTAAATCCTTACTAATTAAGATTCTGTACTGATTTTAGCACGCAAACCAGAAAAACCAGAAAAGCTCGAAACATTCAATGAAGGAAACTACCCTTCAAAATCTGGGGGCGACTCAGAATTCCTGGAACCTGCTGACAGAAATCCCCAGCTGATCCCTAGGCCTCAGCTTAAACCAGGACAACGATTCTTCATTCTTAATGGCGAAGACTTATTTACAAACATTCCGTTTCAAAGTAATCATGAAGCGGCCGTAAAGTTCGCCCAGTCGGCAGAATCTGAACAATTGCCTCTGCCAGCGTTCCGACAACCCCAATATTCGCCAAAAGAAAACGACCTTAATTTAAATTCTCTTCCAATTCAAACTCTTCTGCTCAGAAACGCCGTGACGGGGCAAATTTCCGACGTGAAGGATTTGAGTATACATGAAAAGCCGGAAAATCTAATTGCCTTGAATCAACCAACTTCTCACGAAGCATACTTCAGATCGAGTCTGCCGTTAAATATTGATGCAGCCGATAATCACCAGATTGGCGAGTTCAGATATACCGCTCCTAATGAACCTTACTTCTCTTTTGATGGCGATGATATAGAAAATGATGCTATTGTAGTAGACGCTAAGGTAGAAGATGATACTTCTACCAGCAATGCTGACTCCAACAGTGAATGTAAGCCTTTTGGTATATTATTATACTTATTTTACAACATAATTAATTGATGCTTGTCCAAATCCAGCATACTTTTCATATATTTTAAATTAATGCAAACACAAAAACTGGTGAAGTTATAAATATGTAACAATCTATAGGAT
>CAXKVY010011550.1:0-20830 GCA_964058915.1 Tetropium fuscum
TATTATCAAGATATTGTTGAAAAATCAGCGCGGTGTCATTATAAGGTTGAAAAAGGGATGAAGCTCACCAGTTATGGATGGAAACTTTTCGATCCTGCATTGCTACCCCTATCGATTCAGAAAATATCGATTCGAAAATATCAGCTTATTATAAATTTTGTTTTCTATTTGTGCTAATTTCCGTGTACTATATAGCAATTTTCTATGGCTATGTGCATGAAATATATTAATGAGTGTAAAATGTACAAGGCTACAATTAGATCTTTTAAAACCTGACAGTGATAGTATACTAATATTATAAACCCTTAATATCAATTGAATTCCGTGTCTTCTTCAGCAGACATAATCAGTCTTCAAAGCACACTGAAACGTGTAATATATCTAGATACATCACGTCGACCCCTTATTCGTATAATTTTAAATTCATCCACTCTTATATATTGTACGTATTGCCTAATTTGCCCTAAGCCCTTAATTATTCGCCATTATCCATGATTCATCAAAATACTGCGTATACATGATTCATCGAAACCCTATCATGTGAGTCCGACAATGTGAAGGGTGATTTGCAAAGGGGAGCATGTTTGCAAATTAAATGAACTGTTTTGATTATTTTATTATGTTTCCTAAATTACTGTCTCTAAGAACAGGCAGTAAAAATTTCATGGCCTATCACTATGATGCCAGGCACGAACCAATACAAATAAAATAATACCTACAAATTAAATAATGCCTGTGAAATTATATTAATTATTTATTTGATATTGTCATTGGTTATAAAACGATTGAAAATGTATGGACACAGTTTCAGAATTATACATCTTTATTAAATTGTTGTTTGATTAAAACTAAAACAACATTATTTATTTCTTATTATTTATATTATGTATTTATTATGTTATATTTGTCAAAAAATCCAGTAATGATGGATAATAAAGCAACTGACAATTAAGAAATCATATATCTTGACACAATAATATATCATGTATTTGATAAATCTCCTCTCAAGAAAATATAGGATAAGGCATGATAATACCCCTAGAGTACATTCAACAGCGATTTAAAGTGGGCAATAAAAGTTTGCCTAAGCTAGCTCAGCTTTTAATAAAAATTAAAATAAAATTCAAATTCAAATTAGTGAGGTCAATGTATACCGTAAGTCAGTAATTCCCGTGGACGCCACTGACCATGTGCAACGAAGTCAGATAGTCCCCAAATTATCCTGCGTATAGAATCTACTCTTTTCTTTCTATAATGTTTGAGGGGAAAAAAAAAAGACACACAGTATACTTATTACCCTTATTATAATACCACATTTTTGGTAAATTTTTGAATTCTTTTTTTTTGTATCGCCATTTCACTTTCCAATTTGTAAAGTAAACCTATTACTTTACAAATTGGAAAGTTAGAAATGGCAATACAAAAAATAGAATTCAAAAATTTTCCAAGAATGTGGTATTATACCTGGAAACGCAGCATAAAATACATAAAGAGCTTATACAGAAAACGGTTTAAATGTCAATGTGCACGATGACCTTTCCGCAATCAATATATATCAAAATAGTGAGGTATTGCCTACCTAAATAGGTTGATTAAACAGCGGGAGTAACCAGTTGAATACATATGGACACTTTGACAAACGTTAACTGAGGGCTCGTAATAATTTTATATTTTTAAGTGTACTAGCAATATCAAGTGAATCTAACAGGTTCCCCTTTGTGTGTCGCCTTTTAAACCATACTTAAAACTAGGATTATCTGTGATATGCAACGAGCCTTCCAGTAAGGTGGATCTCTCCTGCAACTCTACGTAGGTACAGGGGTCGATACTTCAGCAAGGTGGTCCTAAAGGTGGTTCCAAAAGTGTTTAAAAAAAAAGTGGTTCCAAAGAAGGTGCTGTAAAAGGTGGTGTGATTTACACTCTCCGAAAGGCAAGAAAGCCCTGTAACACAGACCGATAAGTTTGTTTCGTTACAAGTAAAAAAAAGTTAAGTTAAGTGAATATATATCTGCTAAAACTTACTAAGTAGTTAAAAAACGGCCGAAAAGATAACTTAGCTATGTTTCTCAATCAATTTGAAGGCAACGCAGGCTTTAGAGAACAGAAAGTAGGTAAAATAAAATATGATCATGCGGTTTCAAGAAAACAAAATGGCTTACCTTAATGTGTTGATTAAAAGTTATTTTTGATCCCACTAAAGTGGTATGTGCAGATTCATCCAAAATCTCAACAGAAGGACAATTATTTAACCACGAAAATCACACTTATGCTCATAACATATTGCAAAACACTACTATGCCATTCACGCGTCTAGCTCAAAAGGAAGCATCGAGGCCAAGGCTCTAGGAAATTAGACCTGTCGACCGAGGCCAGCGTCACAGAACTGCCAATGTTCAACTCACAAAATAATCAGGCACAGACACAGATATGCACTAAGATATTTGTGATAAATCTATCACAAGGGATTTATTGAATGCGCTGTGGTAATATCGTTGAATGCAATCGACTAATGAACGTAATATACCGACCAGAATTTCTAAACACATGTTAAAGGCAACACGTAGGCACTGATTAAAAATCAATGTATCCGTCAAATATACCTAAAATAAATTTCGGATTCTCCATTTGTTAATTAATTAATAAAAGTGAACGCAACAATGGGTCCCTGTATTTTACCTTGAATTATCGCAGTATCGTCTGAATTGAAACGGATTCTGGGTTATTTATTAATTTTTAGTTTTATTATAATGGCAAATAATAATATTAATAATCTAATTATATAATAATAAATATTATTATTGTTATATTTACTCGTTTTTACACCGCTGAGTTTACTCTACGTAAATTGCGTGTTTTTTTGTGGTTTCTCCAGTATACCTATTCCACGTGTATGAATGAATGGATCTATTGAGGGATGGATGTATCTGTTGATTCAATTACATTAATTATATATACTTAGGTATCGAGTTTTTGTGACATGGAAATATTCCTTTTTTTAGAAACTCTCGATGTACCAAGTTTTTCTTCCATCGTGCCATCCTGACTTTTAATTCTTCATCCTATGAATATTCTCCATCGACTTCGTCGTATTCTTCGACTTCTTCTTTTACCCCCTCTTACTCGGAGTAGCTTGAAATGTCTGCAACGTTTGCACAATCCAGTACATTGCAGTTAATGCAAATTATCGAGTATTTCAGCCCTACTTTTCGGCAGCATACTGAGATGCATCATTTTTTACATTTGCAGAGATAAATTTTAGAAGAACTTCAGGAGAAGAATCGCAAAGCGTTATGACTGTAGTAAAGCCAGTTTTACTTCTCTTCCACCTCCATTCTTCCGGATTCTTCAGCACATTATAACAGTTGTCTTTCATTATTAAACTGAGAGGTTACCGAAAGGATAGGGTGATGGTGCGTGGTTCCTGACATGGCCCATATGTTCATAAACGCGAAGGAGGGGTAGATTAAAATTGCTTACAGAAGATAACATACATCATCATGCGCACAGGCCGATATGGCTAACACGTCACCGTTGGGCCAGGGAACGGGCATATTCCCAGATTGCAGTGGCGTAGTGTTGGAAATAGCGGACATCTGTTTTCCGGAATTTTTTTAATACATTATATGCCAAATGAAAGGAGATTGAGGGCAGAATAAAACTAAAAAAAATTGTTGTTTTGCCTTATTCAGAAAAAAGTTATGAGTATGCAAAGCAAAACAAATATTTCCCTTATTTTCAGTTTTTCACCTATATCCTCTACCATGGTGTAAAATAAATAGGTGATGCGACGAGCCGACTAAAAGTGTCTCGGTTCTGCTAACGTGGCGCGTAGAGAGATATATACAACCCGGGCCATATAATCTTACAACGGTAGTATTTTTTTTATTATTAGGTACCATAGCAAACAAATTTTGTATAATTGATAAGATGTTGAAATATATAGCAATCCACCTCGAAATTCATATTGATGTTTACTTTTTTCTCGAAAACACCATTCTTCTTTACAGCTACACATTTTGACAGTACGATTTGACAGAACGTTTGACATTAATAATTAATTATTAAGCAGGTTAGGTATATATTCAGCAACCGGGAAAACCTGGCCGGCCGCAAACCCGAGTCTAGCGTCTTTGTCATGCGTGTGTGATTCTCTGTATCTGTCGCATTAGCGGAAAGGAGCCACGTGGCCTATACGTTCAAGAAGCACGTGCAATCACCTATATGTCTCGGCCAATGGAGAGAGTCGTCAATTTCCATTTTCTATGTAACAAAACATGTTTTTTCAAATGATGATGGTCCCATTTGGTCATACCTCAGTTTTTTCAGCTCCGAAACTGGAAGGCTTTTCACTCTCCATCCGAAAGACTATATATTCAACGATGATATCATGCATCAGTCTATATGATTTACGAGAATACCATATCACCAGATAGTTTTCTCAAATCTCCAACCACTGACACTGATTTCGCGGACCATTTGGGATGGATGGCCTGTCGTTATTTTGCTATTTATACATCTTCGTACTATCATTATCTGGAGAGCTTTGGGAGATGTTACTTACCAATTTGTGAGTAAATTAAATATTATCTCTACAACTATTTATTTAACCCAACAAACATATACTGCATTTAATAATTGAGTATCGCGTATTTATTAACTCATGTATTTATTACTAATTAATCTTGTTGTTATTATGTATATTTATGGTTATTGTCAGAACTGATATTTATTTATAAAAGAATATTTATAAAATGTAAATCTAAGGAGATCCTTTGAAATTCTTCGAGCTTTCACATTGAAAGAGAATATTCAAAATTCATATCAATTACATATGAACCTCGGTTTACTCGTTGTCTCACTAGAATTTTTAAATATATAGGTCAGGGAATAATTCATCCATCAGGAAATAGAATAACACTTTTATGGAATCATAATGGCAAAATTAACATAAACGGATTTACGATATCAGCTGTAACTACTGTAATCAAAAGTATGTTGTACAAATGAGGCGCTTAATTCAAATTGGGTTCTAGGAATATATGACTCACCTTAAATATGGAAAAACTGAGATTTCTAGTGATGCGCCCTCTGAGTAGTTATTTCCTGTAAATTCATTAGCTATCGTTTGGCCCACTTGGGCTAGAGGTCGCTCTTGGTTCTTATGTGGCAGGATGCTATCTATCGTAAGGCATCTCTGATGTCGGATAGGTAGTAGAACATGGCCACTAGATGAAGATAATGTATTTATATGTATATCGCTACTATTGAGTCAACGTGTTAATAAATTCCGCTTAAAGAGACACCAGTTATTTTTTTTAATATTTGTAATTTTATCACTGATAATCTAAGATATCACTTCAGCATATTGCAAAGATTCCGATCTTCAGTCCATTCAGTCCTTTTGTATATATTTTAATTATTTTCTGAAGCCGGTAGGTACTCGAAATTAACGTAATTTGAAAAAATATTTTCAATCTAAGGCGAGATCCATTTTCCGAGATCCTATTTTATATGGAATGAGTAATGACTTCGAAAACAATATATGCACCTGATATCGTAAAACCGTAAATTAGGGAGGGCGCAATAACATACGTGGTTCACGTGAGAATATGCATTTCGCGTGGTTAAGATTACTGCTTCGAGTAACTGTAGTCCCTGTTATTTCGCGACCATTTGTGAATTTTAATGTGGTACAGACGTATAACTTTAATTGCCTGCAAAGTAGAAACAGCGCTTGGCATTGTGTGGATGATTTCACGAACGACCACTAATTATTGCCTCTGTCGTTTGCATTTGTAATAAATTTGTATTAACTTGCTATTGCATAAAAACACGTATATCTTTTTTAGAGATATTTTAGAAAAATTTTCGTTTGCTTATTGGGGAATAATACTACCACAGCACAGGTGGCGCTGTGAGCAGACGAGTAATGATCAGCTGATTGTTGTTTTGTTTATATGGAATAAAAGAGTTTATTGATTCGCTTTATGTTCATTCAAAATATTATTTGAACGTACATTTGTAAAAAAAAATATTTAATTTTGTTTATAGCAATTAAAATAATTATTTTCATAGATAAATATGTAAAATCGTACATATTATTCTTACTTGTTGGTTTTGGGGCGATTTATTATCCCTTCAAATAGGTATTTCTTCTTTCGCGACTCTCTAAACGAATTAATTTCTTCCTACTGTTTTCTGAACACAGAGCAAATTTAAAGAAGGAACAGGGGAGCATTTCAACCGTAGACTGATTGCACCTAAAAATAATAACCACTTGTAAATAATTGCCAATTTATTGGAGCAATTTAATGAACTTAGAAATGTTTTACGTCACTGACTTAATATCGACACTGACTTAATATCGAAAAAGCACCCTAATTTTCAATCGAAAATTCTGGCGTCAAAATATCTGCTTTTTTAAAAAGTCGGTGGGCTTTTTGTTCGTTGAAATATCTACTGTAATGCTGTAATATTAAAAATATACATTACTATCTACTATTATAAATGTTCTCAGAAAATGCAAAGAAATGAAAAAAACTCGAATCTGAAAATTTTTAATAATCATCATTAATTTTGAGCTTTTTATTAAAATTTACACTTTAATTACTCGAAAAACTTAAGATTCCATTTTACATTGATAAATAAAAATATTGCAAATCCATAAAACATAAAGATTGCAAAAAATATGCGAAAATAGTTGTTCTAAATATTAAAGATATAGTTTAAAGCGGATTTCATCTAAAAAATGTGTCTGCTGCAATTTTTTTCCGTAAAAAAGTTGATTTTTTATATTCTAATTACACTTATGTCATAGAAAATCTCATAATATATAAATATACATGTAAATCGTACTATTGAATTTTTATACTTTATACAGATTACGTTATTCATTATAATATTTTTAAATACATTAATCTTGTTATTTATAATCGACGAGTCGTTTGTATTCTAGTCCCCTGCCTTGAAATGAACATACACACATATATCCGTACGTGTATTTGCTAGATGCAATGGCCTCTATTTATTTCGAAATAATTTTGTTGGTTGTTTGTAGTTTTTGTTCATCGTTGTTCATGACTATCCGTTGTTTTGTTTTTTAGTCTTCGACATGTGGCTTAGGATTTTGAATGGGATTTTGCGGGTGTTAGTTGATCTTTGTTAGTGTGTTATTATTTTACAAAAAAAGCTGGGGCTCTAAAAGCGTTGGTTACAAATATATCTATCTAATCCTAAGTTCGTATGTGGGTCTTTTATGTTAATCATATATTCTATTATTATTATTCTGTCTCGTTATGCCTCTTTTGTTGGTTTATTATTTTATGTTTGTTTTCATGCTATTTTTCATGCTTTACGCGTTATCATACATGCATTGCCAAAGTTACTAGTTTTCCCGTTATCAATGCTTTTTTCCATGCCTTCCTACGATTTATTTTCGCGACAACGCCATAACTGTTGGTCATATAAACAAATCCTCCTGTTTCGATCTTGGGAAAATAATGAAAACGGATTGTTCTGTCGGTATTTTTCCTTGAATGGCAATTGTATACAGAATTCGTGCTATACATTGTTTGCTTGGGTATATTGATTAATAACAAAGAAATTACGCGTGAACAAACACCCACGCCCACGTAAATAAATGAATGTAAACAATGAACATTACTCGTGTGTTGTAAGTTTAATATTTGGCCGCTGGGGGCGAACGGATGGCTGAGACGTCCAATAACTGAACAATAATCGTGTAAGGTGTGTATTATAAATATTGTAAGGGTGTATTGTAAATTAATATCAATTGTAACATATAATTGTATCATTTCTGAAATATTGTCTGTTTATTATACATTTTCTAACCCGTTTATGTTATTCTGCAAGACTTGTAGCATAACATAACTTGTCAACATTTCATAAAATTCGATCGATAAAAAAATAGCCATGCAAATAATTTATCAGATATTATTATTAAGGGTCCGAAACAACTCAAAATCTACATCTCGGGGT
Source organism: Tetropium fuscum (assembly GCA_964058915.1). NCBI lineage: Eukaryota > Metazoa > Arthropoda > Insecta > Coleoptera > Cerambycidae > Tetropium > Tetropium fuscum. The sequence continues at coordinate 7,999 of CAXKVY010011550.1, forward strand.
TTTCAGGATAGAAGAACAAGAATTTTTTGACAAACTGAATATTCAAGATGGCGGCTACACGATGGCACTCATTTTTGCCGTCTAAGGTTTTATACGACTGAAAATCTCTATCAAGGGAATTTCGCGTTAGCAAATCGCAGTTTTTTTACAAAATAAATATTTAATCTGGCGGACCTTTTGACTGCCTATGGTTTCATTCAACTGAAAATCGGTATCTCGGGAACACGAAATTTTGTTCTAAATAAATATTCCAGGTGGAGGTTTTAAGATGGCTCAAGAATTTGGCCATTTATGATCCGATACGACGCAACGTGTGTATCTCGGAGTTTTTGTGGGAGCAGCTCACCATTTTTTGTCCGAACAAATATTCAAGAAGATAGCGGGCTCCAAGATAACCGATGAATTCTGCGATTCACGGTTGGTTAGATTCGACTCAAAATCTGTATCTCGAGGTTTTAGTGGTAGCAGTTTACGAAGTTTTTTTCAAATTACATAGTGTAAGGTGTGTATTATAAATATTGTAAGGGTGTATTGTAAATTAATATCAATTGTAACATATAATTGTATCATTTCTGAAATATTGTCTGTTTATTATACATTTTCTAACCCGTTTATGTTATTCTGCAAGACTTGTAGCATAACATAACTTGTCAACATTTCATAAAATTCGATCGATAAAAAAATAGCCATGCAAATAATTTATCAGATATTATTATTAAGGGTCCGAAACAACTCAAAATCTACATCTCGGGGTTTTCAGGATAGAAGAACAAGAATTTTTTGACAAACTGAATATTCAAGATGGCGGCTACACGATGGCACTCATTTTTGCCGTCTAAGGTTTTATACGACTGAAAATCTCTATCAAGGGAATTTCGCGTTAGCAAATCGCAGTTTTTTTACAAAATAAATATTTAATCTGGCGGACCTTTTGACTGCCTATGGTTTCATTCAACTGAAAATCGGTATCTCGGGAACACGAAATTTTGTTCTAAATAAATATTCCAGGTGGAGGTTTTAAGATGGCTCAAGAATTTGGCCATTTATGATCCGATACGACGCAACGTGTGTATCTCGGAGTTTTTGTGGGAGCAGCTCACCATTTTTTGTCCGAACAAATATTCAAGAAGATAGCGGGCTCCAAGATAACCGATGAATTCTGCGATTCACGGTTGGTTAGATTCGACTCAAAATCTGTATCTCGAGGTTTTAGTGGTAGCAGTTTACGAAGTTTTTTTCAAATTACATATGCAATATGGCGACGCCAATATGGTGGACGTTTTCGGTATTTATGGTCTAAACTCGACTAAAACTCGATGTATGCAAATTGGACAGCAAATTTTCAAACATCGAATCAAAATCGAGTTTCTTTGGAGTAGCAGATCACAAATTTTTCGGCAAAGACAGCAGTTACACAAGTTTGTTTTTCTTCGGAAATAGAACTTAATTATCATTATATTTTTTTCTAATACGTATCTATGTAAATATTCGTAAATCCTAACCTTATCTTAATTAACTTTTTATTATATATCACTAGTTTAATTACTTGTTCATTCAATAATGTACAATGAAATGGTAATGAGAAATGGTAATGGTACAACCTAATGGTAATGAGGATGATATTTGTAAAATAAATTAATAAAATATTGTTTTTAAAATTGTCCACTTCCTAGCAGGAAAATACATCGAAATTAGTTTCACGCAGCAAACATATATTATATGGGCGTCTAATAGTTATTTGAGGGTATAGCATAACGAGTGCCAACTAGGTCTCGGCGGAACCTAAGTAGCCACACAAATTCGCAAAGTTTGCGGGTAGCCAACCAATTCGGCGTTAATATACCAATCTCCTCCAATAACTTTAGTTTTGAACAATTTACTTCTATATGGAATGTTTCTTGTTAAACTTCCATATTATTTTAACTGCGGAAACTTCTATTAAGAATTTTGCACAAAGTTATTGAAATAGTTTCCTAATGTTGCAATTATCAATTGGATATTACTAATTTATAATTATAACTTCTTGAGATTTTCGGTTATTTATAGGAAAATAAATTGGATCAATCAATCATCCTCAGAGAAAATCTAATTATTAATAGGTATTTTTTTATTTTAAATAGTGTCTGCTTACTGTTGAGACTTTTTAAGGAATATAATTTCCTCTGATTAAACGGTCAATTAAAGCATGGGAAATTTTTTTATTGGGAAAAATGGATAAAACGGTTTTAATGCATATATCGCCGGATTTTGACTTTACGAAAAAAAAATTGTACCAAAAATTAAGAGTACGACAAACCACATTAAAGTTGAGCGAAATCGGATAATTATTAATTCGCTATTCAACTATTCACTATTCACTATTCAATTATTAATTCAACTATTAATTATTAATTCAAACACAGCTAACACAACGCCGTTTGAGTTTTTAAGATCGGTCACTATTCAGAGAAAAAGAAAATTCCCCTTGATTTTGAACCCAGCCAGAGCCCCCCACTCCTATGCGTTCTCCTGCTGCATAGTAAGAACTTTGAAGTCCCTTGCTAATCATCCGATTCTAATCTAGTTGGGCTATAAGTAAAGGGCGAAAAAAAGCTTTTCATTTCATTTTTTACTTTTCCCACTTTTCATTTTTTATATTTTTTGTAATGTCAAAAGCCGCCGAAATGCGGTAAAAACCCATGCTTTTAACTGATCGTTCCCCCATCCCTCCCCTTAACCCCGTCTGCGTAAACCATGTCAAAATGACGGAGGACTTGACAGAAATGGCAAAAAAAAAATTTTTATTTGAATTGTCTATTTTCGAATCCAAGATCCACTCCACTCTCAGGAATTCCAAAGAAAAATTTAAAACAACTATGGAGGAATTTAAAGTTGCTATCGAGGCAAATACTTACATTTCACACTTGTATAGCAAAAACTAATATATATATATATATATATATATATATATATATATATATATATATATATATATATATATATATATATATATATATATATATATATATATATATATATATATATATATATATATATATATATATATATATATATATATATATACATATATATATATATATATATATATATATATATATATATATATATATATATATATATATATATATATATATATATATATATATATATATATATATATATATATACATATATATATATATATATATATATATATATATATATATATATATATATATATATATATATATATATATATATATATATATATATATATATACATATATATATATATATATATATATATATATATATATATATATATATATATATATATATATATATATATATATATATATATATATATATATATATATATATATATATATATATATATATATATATTATAAATATACAATATTTACAATGTGAAAGAACTTTAATTGTATTATTGAATTTTGTGATATAAATTCCTGCTCTCTCAATAAATTAAATTCTGTACTATTCAGAAAATTCAAAATTATTGTTGTACTGTCTGTACGCTTTACATAACCGTGCCTATCTGTATTTTATTTATTTTGTCCTATAATTGGGCTTAAGCCTGTTGGACAATAAAGGATTACTATTATTATAATGAAAACAAAAACCAACACAAGCTCTCCACTAACAGCGAAAAATAATACAGCACTCAACGCGCGTTTTGATGGCCAAGTTAGCATAATTTGGAAATTACTAAAACTGTCATTAACAATCAGTTTTAATCATTTTAAACTCGGTTTAATCGTCTCGGATGCTAACTCGGCTAAAGAAATACATGCCGTGTGTTCTGCTTAAATATTAGTGGAAAGCTGCTTAGTCTCTTTTCCTCGCTCTTGTCCTACCGAAGGTTCCATACAAGGATACTAATAAAAAAAATATTTATACGTTACGGTTATTTTTTCAGGGCAACTTCAATATTCCAGGAAGTTATACCTGCCGTTAGAGAATATACGAATACTCGACATGTGGAAATATTACCCAGGATTTTCCGTTGCGGGTTTGGGTGGGATTATATCCTAAATTACTGAAATAGCGGTAACAGATATTTAGAACCAGATCAGTGACCTCCAGATTCTTAAAAGATACTCTTTGATTATATTTTGTTTGGCAAATTTTCAAGTTGTTCCAAGTATTGATTTCTTATGCTCTGCGTGTAACATTTAATTTCATGCAAACGATATGAGGTCGAATTATTTGTTCTAAATACGGAGGGAAATAGGGAGGTATTTGGGAGCCTTTTCTATTCTATATGCCTATATTTACGTAATGCAAAGTAAATAATATAGAACATTAGGTAACCCTGCAAATAGCAAAAATGCTGTGCGTTTTATGAAAGCTGTTTGGAGAAATATGATATGAGACCAGTGGCGTAACTATAGGGTGGCAGGGCTGGCAAAATGCCACGGGCCCCCGGCCCGGCGATGTCCCCGACAAGAGAGGCCGCAAGCTCAGAAGTAACCTAACATTTTTAACAAAATTTCGTAAAAATTAGAAATTTTATATAAATACTTAAAATCAATTAAAGTTAGACATAACTAAAGACCATATACAAATTCAAATGAATTATTAGGATTTAAACACATTCATAAGAAAAGGATCAAGTTTAGAACGCTTCCATTGGTTGCTTATTTTTTGTCGTCGTACTTTGGGTGCGCGGGCAAGCTAGTGCGCCAATATTCTTGGCTAATGATGTGACCTCGATAGGAGGGGGCCGAGCGGTACCGTCACTCTTTACCACTTATATCTATGTAGTCCGAGACCGCCTCGTAAGGGGTAGGCCACGCATTTCACGTAACCCTCCCCAAAAATGTGATCAGTGTCAAGTGAAGTTACGTAACCTCCCTGGCTGATGGGCCCCACCGACAGAGCCTTGCTTCTGGCGCTCTTGACTTTGCTACAAGGATCGCTACAAGGATCTTGAGGAATTTGTTCAAGGACACTTCTATATCGATGTCCCTATTCGAGTGTGAAACGTGGATTTTAAATAATTTACCGGAAACCTTGTTGACCCAGGGACTTTTCTGTTGTTAGTTCTCCAGCTACTAGATATTTTTTCCAAGGGTTGACCCAGTGGAGGTTTAGCTTTTGTTTATGAAAACTTAACATTAACAATTCGTGAATTATTTGTAGCATTTATCTCAATGATTTTTCTGTTATACTTTGTGTCGTTTATTTATACGTTTTCTTGATATCCGATATCTTTTGGAATAATTTCAAATAGCCCGTAATAACTGTATCATATCCCCAGGATGTGCAGTTGATCTGTGGCGAGTAGATAGTCATGCGTAGGATACATATTATTTTATTTTTTTCGTATATTCCATGCAGTTAAAGGCTCTTTGCAGAAATGTATAAATATGACGATCAATAATCGACCTTACGACAAAATATCCATTTTATTTCCTTCTAACATCTGTTTTGACAAAAATTTGTTATGTATGTGTATATTCTTTAAAAACATTACATATATTACTATTATTATTATTACTATTATGCTTTGGCACCGAAGAGTATAATAATGTTATAAATGTATATTTTACGACGTGCATATTAGGTATAATTATAATTTTTATTATAGATTATCTGCCTCTTATTTAATATTAATACATATTAATACAAATTTTTCCACAGAATAAATAATAGAGCCTAAACGATAAAATCGTGTACCTATTATACTACAGTAGATCACATGCGTTCAACTCTTATGCTAACATTCAGAATTCCCATGTATTTGAGTCTAATTATGGAGTGTTTATGGTTTTATTGCATGTCTCGGAATATTAGCTATCGAAAAGACACCAATATATATCTTGAACCGAGATAGGGCCTTCGTTAAGTTACAAATAGGAGTGCCACAAGACCGTGTATGGTTATCTGTTTTATCAGAGACAATTAATAATGAAAAGTAATTTCACCCACGTAGATTTTTAGTCGCGCGCTCTCTCGCTTTTATCGAACTATCGTTTTTTTTTGTTAATACCGAGAACTAACCTACTTATCCTAAGCAAATAAATATACTATACAGAAAATAGTTAACCACAAAAGTAAGTACTCCACGAAAATATAATCAAAGTATGAACAAAACAGCTAATGAGATAAATATTAAACATAACCTGCAGAAGTATATTATTTATTCACTAGCTCTAAAAACGTTATACAACCATTTCGCTGCATTTATACGTGAATAAAAACTTTCTGCGCTCATCATGATTTTTTCATGGTATTGAGACATCGTATGGCGACGGATAGCATCGTAAAAATAAAGGCGATATCAATTTGGTAATTCTGACTACCCTATTGCAGTCACCAGCATTATAAGGAAAGTTTGTCGGCTATGACCCATTCGTATTCATTTATTTCCTTTTCTTAGATATTAAACTGGCTTTATTTGTTGGTAGGTATTTTATCCTTATTTGATATTGCGGCTCACTCCTGTTGTAGGTCTGTATCATTTTACTACTGCTATAATGCATATTTTACGGGTACGTTGGTACTATATCTGCCTTTTCTCTGTTTATCTTATAAACGTAAATATTTTAGGTAATAATTGAATCGAACCCGAGTCAATATTTTAAATATTTAGAATTATTAGAGACTCAGATGCCTATCTCAGAAAAAAAAATATGGGAGTATGATGATCTGGGACTCCGAAAACAACGACAAAGAGCATGAGTCGAATGGGACCATAAATGTCGAGAACGTCAAGCATCTTGAATATTTATTCTGTTTGAAAATCTGTGATTTTCTACCACTAAAACCTCAAGACACAAATTTTGAGTTCAATCTACCTTTAAAACTCATGTCATCTTGGAGCTGCAATCTTCAATATTTGTTCTGAAAAAAAATGTGATCTGCTACCCCAAAATTCCCCGAGATATATATTTTCAGTCACATCGGACAAAAAATGGGAAAATTCATTAGCCATCTTAGAGCCGCCATCTTGAACATTTATTTTGAGGAGAAATTCCTTCCAAAAATTCCAAAAATTAAGGTAATTATATAGCGCGATCCAATTTTGGTCATCGCTATCGAAATCTCAAACTCCGTTTAGCTGTAGTAGATATTTGTAGATGTAGTAGATAGTTTTATAGATCTTTGTTAATAATTTAAATCATTAAAAACATTTCAATCTCCAATTTTATTTACATTTTAAAGATCTTTGTTAACAATTTCAATAATTTAAGAACATTTCTCTCTCCAACTTTATTTGAACATAGTTTTATTTAAACAAGCATAAAAACATAATAGCAATAACAGAGTAATGAGAAAAATTAAAATTTGAAATAATTCGGTTCAATGCCCTCCAAAAGAATAGGTATGCAGTAATATCAAGTAGCCCAGAGTCGCTTTATCTGACAGTAGTTACTTCTCTATTTCATTTCTCAGTACCTTTCATAGGTATTCAGTTACAAAAGCATGCATAAAACTCCTTTTTTCTTACCTACTAATCTCATTCATTTTTGAGATAGCGTTAACAAAAAACGGGGCAACCGGGCAGATCAACGGACGGACGCACACTACGACTCTTCGATAAGTTAATTTTGTTTAAAAGTATTTAATTAAATTTTTAAATGTCAAAAACGTCAAAAAGCATTTATTAACTTGAAATAAATAATTAATAACATAAAAACTCAAACGCATGATCATATTAGAAATATTAGTCAGAACATTATTATTGAAAACCGACCATTGAATATCGTATTGGTGGCAAAAGTTTATAATATTCAATAATTTCATATTTCAGATTTATAATAGCCAACTATAATAACCAACAGTTTTAATCGTCTCCGGATGATGCCAATTTGGTTGGCGAAACGCGCGTCGAGCGAAGTGAAAGTGTTTTGGTGTTTGTGGAAACTACTCCGAGTGTTACAGTTACATCAAAGGTTCCAGCCCTATCCAGAAATAACCAACTAACAAAATAAATGATGTCACAAATAATATGAATATAAACCAATGTAAAATAATATTAAACAGAAAAATCTGATAATATATAACATATAGGTATGTTATCATATAATGGAAAATAAAAGTCTTAATTAGTACAATCAAAAACATATCTTTCTGTCTAAGAATATAGATAGACGCATGATTGATATGAATTGTTACGTTAGACATTTCATGACGTAAAATATATACAACATAATTACAGGAAATTGTAACGACCCACTACAGTTATTAATTTATAACAACAGTGCTTAGTATGCAACCAGATAATCATATGAGAATAGATGTACAGTATGGTTATGTATATGGTTTAATATATAAGAATATAGAATGGTATTTACATAAATAAGACATGTATGTAAAATATGAAGTAGTTTTAGATGCATACAGAAGTAAAATATTTTTTTAATATAGCCTAAATTATTTGTGGGTCACAGATTCTGACTAGGGATGAAGAGTGCAACGATCCAGATAAACTAAATCACAGACAACTAGCTGCTAAAGCTGAATATTATTTCAAAGATAACAATATAGAAGCCGGGAATATATTTGATGAAGATTCTGAAGATAATATAACCCTCACTACGTGAGCAAAGAGCTACCAGTGTTCGTCCAAGAATAGCCAATATACAAAAACGCAGTGGATAGAGAAAGCTGATCTCGTTAGAGATGTAGTTACTGAATCAAATGGATTTCACTATCCTCTGCCCCTTTCATTTGGCCCAGAAAGTTCTCCATCTCAGTTTTTTGAGATAATGTTAACACTACAACTTGTGGAGAATCTGGACAAATACTAGCTAATTATGCCGCAGGAGAAAGGAGAAAGATACATCCAGTTTCGAGTTATCCAATAATGAAATGTATATTTTCATTAGTATCCTCCTTTTGATGGGATATGTTCCAGTGCGTAGAAGTTTTGAGGAGATAGCGAGGATGTACATAATGTCCTCGTAACAGGATCAATGAGATGCAATTTACAATTCAATTTCTCCAATATGCACCAATTGAATCTGAGGTCGCTGTCGATGAATCCATCATACCCTATTATGGGCGTTATTTTCTTGATTTTTGACAATGACCCGGTAGTCTGTCGAGGACGAAAACTTTGATTTAACATTGCTTTAACTTTTCATAAACAACATATCAAAAAAACAAAAATATCTGCATCGCTCAATGTATAACCGGATTTTACTAAAGGCCATATTTAGAAAATCGTTATATTGCGAGGTCAGGATTTTACTGTTGCTATCTGTACATTTCTATGTAAAAAAGGTGTTCCTAAATTTCTATATTTCTCTTCGAGTGACCGTTTTCGAGAGAAATGCAGATCATTTCGGTGGAAATATTAGGAAAGGCTCGAAGTAGGTAATTTTGAACATTTTATTAAATAAAACATATATATATATATATATATATATATATATATATATATATATATATATATATATATATATATATATATATATATATATATATATATATATATATATATATATATATATATATATATATATTGTCGTTCTGTTACTTAATTTTGATTATTGATTTAATATTATGTTATTGATAATAATTACCATATTTTTTGTTATTGTTACTTAAAAACTGTGCTTAATAATTTAGCCACGCATGCATAATAATTTAGAATCACATGTAACTGTTTTTTTAACGATAAGTGAGCGATTGATATTTCCACAGAAATGTTTATAAACAAATGCCGCGTGTTAAACAAATGCCTCTTGTTCTGTTAGCTTTCATATTGTGCACAACGTTAACCAAATACTATGTATTTTAAAGTTTAATTAAAGAAAATTGTATCTACTATGTTTAACGAGTATATATTTAAAAAAAAATAGATAATACATGTGGGGTAACTTAGAAGAGTAGAAAGAAAGAATGAGGTAAATGAAGAAATATGATTAGATAAGTGATTTAATATGACGGTTGGAAAATTCATTACTAATTATTGACAATGCTGAAATGAGCAATGCGTCCGACATCCCGGCACTAGCATCATCTCCCGTTGTAGCTGCTGCGGCTTTATGAGAGGTTTGATGACAGTATGCGGCTGTGACGCATCGTGACAGCCTAATTTGCATGGAAATGTCCTCCAATTCATGCAGTTTGTTCCAGTATCCTTCCGGCCATACCGACTTATGCTACAGCCATTTCTACAACCGCAGTATCAAGTCGTCTGTTTGAGACCGCTTTTTAATGCCATCTGCACAGGATCAATTATAGAACAATTGAGATGGTGTTAACCACGCGAAATTTAACTCGGTTTTTCATTATGTGTGAAAGTACTGAATTTAAATTTTTATGGTTTCAAACATCAATATAAAATATTTTGATACAACCATTCAATTAGTAACAATCATATGCTTATGAAAGTGTTTTTTCTTACTTAAACTACCTGGCACATTTGGAAATTAAGGATTATTATCTTTACAATCGGATATTAGACCCACATAATTATTTCACTAAAATTCTAAATTCTAAAAAATATTTTACTTATTGGAGATAATTAATATTCAGCAATTTTATATCATGGAAAAGGTACTTCTAAAAGGCTAAAATCATGAAACTTTTCTTATATTGTCATAATTCGATATATTCGATTCGATATAATCGATTTAACATCGATCGTTGAAACACATCAATTTCAATTTTCGGCAACCGAAACTGCTACTTCTGCAAGACTTAGCGACACTAAAAGTTTTTATCAAGATAAAAAGTAACTAGTAAAATTATAAAATGTGCAACATTTTATAAGAGTCTCTTACCCGACTCTTCGCTGAGTCCGGTATTCAATATAAGAACAAAGTATGGATTCATCATTGGATATTTTTTCTGTCCGCTATATTAGAGCCGCCATCTTGAATGTTGATTTTGAAAATGAAAATGTTTAAAATGCTCATAACTTCTCTAAATATCGACCGATCTTAAAAAATCAAACGGCTTATTCTTCATTTCTTCATATGCTATCCGAGGGCATTAGCGAATATATTTTTTGTCGCAAAAATACACCTACCGCAAAAACACGATTTTTCCGTTTGTTCAAACGGTGTTTCCGGCATGAGGGAAGGGGGAGGGGAAATATTTTTTTACCTGTCGACAGATTTTTTTCTTATCTTTAATTTTATCCCAACTAGATCAAAATCGGATGATTAGGGGACTAGGGTACTAGGGGACTAGGTGACTTCAAAGTTTTTACTACGTAGCAGGAGAACGGATAGGAGTGCGGGGCATCGGGCCATAAATATTATTTTATATTATTTATATTATTTTATATTATTTATATTATTTATTTTATTATTTTACATTATTTATCCATTACTCTAGAGCGGTTTAATCAATTCTAATGATATGTGCTGGATACTATAGGATATCATCAGGGGGTGGTCCCATTTGGCTTGCTTGCTTTGTTATTTTAAATGAAATCTTATATATTATAAAATTTTCAAAAAGTTGAAGAAAAGGTAAACCAACAATATGTAACGTACTCTATACCAAAATCCAAGCGTTTCTGAGATATGACATTTTGTAAAAAAATTGCCATATGCAAGAGTTTGTAAGAATATGTATAACTTTTTTCCTATACGCATTCCACACTTATTTTTTTTAATAAAATTGGTTATGTCATTTGTTATTGTTTCATTATCGCAACATGTACACAATAAGTGTATTAATTGCTTGCATGTAGGTCATCAAGGTTCTGAAGTTCAACGAAAATGAACTAAATTAGTAACATTGATTTTGCAATGAGGAAACCTCTTCGATGATGTCGGCTATTTCATGCTAATAAATAATATTTTTAAAGCTGGTGTAATGAGTGTAAAGTTGCTTGGTGTAATGAGTAGATTTAAATATATATTTGTGTAACGCTTAAGTTTTACACCACTTGTTTTATAATTTTTAATTTTTGTTGTCTACATTTTGACTTTCTAAGATCGGTCAATATTCAGAGAAGTTATGAACATTTTGAAAATTTTCGTTTCCCTCCCTCCTCCTCCCCCCTCATTATTCCATCACTTCCAGCTTGTGGTCTCGTAATTCCTTCATAATAGCTCTTCAACAAAAAAAATCCGATTTCGCTTAGCTTTAAATGAGCGTGTGTGCTTTATCGTATTCTTAATTCTTTATATCAACTTTTTTTTTGTAAAGTCAAAAACCGCGGACATATGCATAAAAAACACTTTTCCCATGTTTTAATTGATCGTTCCCCCCTGCCCCCCATTGACACGGTCTGCACAAACCATACCAAAATAATGGGAGGACCCGATTTGATAAATTGGGAAAAAAATATTAAACTTGAGTTGTCTGTTTTTTACCCATATTTCTTTCCAGATCCACTCCAATAATAATACTTATTTATAATAATTACAAACTGATGCAGTAGCATCCGTACTAATAATTGACTGCGTAGTAATATAATCTAATTTGGACATACATAATATGCCAATGAAATAATTAATGCAGGGCGCCAAGCATTGCATGTACGCTAATTAAACCAGGCTAATACCAATAAAATAGGTGATAATAAATCAGTTGCAACTTCACTTCTAGGAATAACAAGGATTCTAATATAATTGTTGACGATCCATTGGCTCCACGTATTACTCGTTGATAGGAGAATATTATTCCTCAAAAAGGCAATTTATAAATCACAGACCTATCAATAGTAACATGTTCAACGTTTATTTCTCATAATTGTCATTGTCCATCACGTCCCTTATTTTAAGTTGTGAATATATATAAAAATATATGATAGATACTTAGGTAATAATAATAATAATTGTCGCCTTTATTAAATGAAATTAGTTTGGTTGCTGACTGGCTGACTTGGTTGCTGATCATTTACAAATAGTAT
>CAXKVY010011551.1:0-29646 GCA_964058915.1 Tetropium fuscum
ATATGTATATATTTATTGAGTTCTATTTCTGTTCTACTGGATGGCATAAAAATATATAAAATATTATCTTCTCTTTATTGAAATAATAAATATCTTACGTTATGGATTTTTATCAATTGCTCCTACGTTTACGGTTCTTAATAGGTTTATGGTTCTTAATAGGTACATATATTATGACTAATTTTTCATAACATACTTATTTACGTAGCATAAGTAATTTTCTTAAATTTATATGCAGTTCTATTAATTCTTAAAACCATAAGCTTATGTTACACTGTATCAAATTGTCCTCAAATTTATTTGCGCAATCCAGTTTGCTGTCACCCGAACGCTGTTGTATCAAACTGTGCCATTATTTCTATCAGACTACTTTAACAAGTGTCATGTATAACTCGAAAATAGTGAAATAATAACTATTAATAATACTATTTTAATAATTTTGACACTTACAGTGTCACTTCTGGAAAGTTTTACTTTTCACAGCTATTTACGAAAAGTTACATATTTCGCATCTGGTTACATTAAGTTCCTTTCTTACCAGCTACACAAAGAAAATTTGCGCAAATATAGAATAACATATTCATTTTAATTCAAAAGAGGAAATTTATCTGCAGGAGCAAAAACACACTCGTTACACAAATTGACATTTTCCCCACCTACTTATATACACAGCTATTTCTTTTTATTTATTTATAAACTAACATACCCGCTGTATTTATTTGTTTTCCAGCTTACTAGATGTGTATTTTTATTATTATTTTATTAAATATGTGCATTGTATATACTGTTACTATTAACAATGTTCTCCAAATTGATATGTAATCGATCCACTCTATATTCTTTTAGCAATATCCGCAACATTAGGAAATAATAATAAGTAATAATATATCATAATTTGGGAAATCACTGGATATAAAGCAACCCCTAATAGAAGAAGACTCGGTGGTGTTTCACAAATTGATTCCTTTGAAATTGAACTCTCTATAGGATTTTCCTATCGGGAAACTTTTATTGGAAATAATGACTCTGTTGACAACAGATTACAGGATACGGAAGCTACATTACATTAACTCTTATATACTTTTTGTTATTAGTATCTTTTCCTGTAATTGCAAAACTAACGGAAACGATATAAAATGTCTACTAATATTATATACATATATATATATATATATATATATATATATATATATATATATATATATATATATATATATATATATATATATATATATATATATATATATATATATATATATATATATATATATATATATATATATATATATATATATATATATATATATATATATATATATATATATATATATATATTTGGAGGGTTTATCTTGGGATAGTAGCAATAAAACGACTGATTAGGTTACTTGACGTTTCGGTCCCTTTCTTGGGCCTTTTTCAAAAGAGTATTTTATTTTGTGACATATTTGACACAGGCAAAAATGACAGTTTTAATTAATTTTTAAGGTTACTAGACTGTTCGATTAGTATCATGGGGAAGAACAGCCAAGAATATGATACTAATCGAACAGTGTAGTAACATTAAAAATTAATTAAAACTGTCATTTTTGCCTGTGTCAAATATGTCACAAAATAATATACTCTTTTGAAAAAGGCCCAAGAAAGGAACCGAAACGTCAAGTAACCTAATCAGTCGTTTTATTGCTACTATCCCAAGATAAACCCTCCAAAAAAAATATATAAAGATAGCAAAGAAATTAGAAGATAAAAATATATTCCTGGGTGAGATATGGAATCCTACATCAAATACAAACAAATTCGAGACACCTACAATGCAGAAACATGCGAAACCTTGAAAATTTATATGAAAACTCATGCCAAGTTAAATTCGATGAAGAACAGAAGAATTTTCTTGTTAAAGTGTAAACACAAACAATTAACACCTCAGTTTATGAGATTCAACCTTAAACATATCACATTTCAAAGTAGATATATAGAGCAGAAATTCAATTACAAAGTAAGTAAATTTAATTATTCTTTAATAAATCTATTATTAACAGATTGCACCAAATATTTGAATTCATTAAATCTGAAACTAAACAATATCTATCAAATATTGGTTTCAGTTAGTCCTCAAAATTTAATTAATAAATTTTTAAATCAATTTCATAAAAAAATGGAAAAACAGTTTCTAAATTATAAAAAGAAACAACAAACAAAAATTTATAAAATGGAACAAAAACAAAATTACAATAATAATAATGAACAAAATAATAACCTTGAAAATTGGGTTGAAAATATTTCAAATACAATAATCCCAAATTACATTAATGAAATATTAAGTCTAGGTCCAAACTTTTGCATAAATACCAACAAAAATAACTTACCAATTGAAAATATAATAGCAAATATTGAAAATATAATAGAAACTAAACCAAATATTATAAAAAATGAAATTAGATCCAAAATTAATAGTGTAGTATATAATTTTAAAATAAATCAAATAATAAAAATGAATCAACAAAAAAATTAGAAAAACAAATAAAGGATACTCAACAATTTTTAAAAATTAACCCTCAAATTACTATTCTAAAACCAGATAAATCAAACAAAACTGTAATCATGAACACAAGTGATTACAAAGAAAAAATTAATCATATGCTAAATGATAATACAACATATCAACGTTTGAGAAATAACCCAACAAAAAAATATCAAACTGAAAATAATAATTTAATAAAAAAATGGGAAACTAAAAAATATATCACAAAAGATATAGCTAATACTTTAAAAATTAATAATTCTCTTCCACCTAAATTTTATGGTCTACCAAAACTACATAAACCAAATATCCCATTAAGACCTATTGTTTCATATGTTCAAAGTCCATTTTATAATTTAGCAAAATTTTTATCAAATATTCTAAACAACGTTGTTAGGAAAAACCATTACATAAAGGACTCTTGGACATTCAAAACATTTATCGATACAATAAAATTGAATAACCAAGAAAAACTTTTCTCTTTAGATATAATTTCACTATATACCAATATACCAATAGACCTGGCAAAAAATATAACAAATAAACGTTGGAACGAAATAAAAAATTATACTTCTTCACCAATAGAAGAGTTCTTATATGCCTTAGAACTCACATTAAATTGCACATTTTTTCAATGCAATAATACATATTACAAACAAACATATGGCTGTGCAATGGGTTCACCAATATCCAGTACAATCGCAGAATTAGTACTAGAAGATTTAGAAAAAACCATAATTCCAACATTAAACTATAAAATACCATTTTTCAAACGTTATGTTGATGATTGCATAACTGCATTTCCAACTGAACATAAAAATTCTATCCTAAATAAATTTAATAGTTACCATCCAAAAATACAATTTACAATTGAAAACGAATCAGAAAATACAATAAATTTCTTAGACTTAACTCTTATAAATAATAAAACTGAAATATTAACAAAATGGAATACAAAAACAACATGGTCTGGTAGATATACCAATTTCTACTCAAAAAACCCTTACAACCATAAAAAAACTGTAATCATTGGTATTGCTGACAGATCAATAAAACTAACGTCTGCCATTTTTAGAAAAGAATGCATAGAAAAAGCAAAAAACGTTTTAATAAATAATAACTATCCTTTTTCTCTAATCAACAAAATTTTCAAAAACCGAATTCACAAATACTACAATTCTCCACCACCACTAATCAATACAACTAATACTCGTAAAACATATATTGCCTTACCATATATACCACAACTATCAGAAAATATTTCAAACATTTTAAAAACATATGATATTCACACATCACACAAAACTACAAACAACTTAAAATTCCTTTACACACCATTAAAAGACAAAAATCCACTTGAAAAAACTACACACTGTATATATGAAATTCCATGTAAACAATGTGATGAAGTCTACATTGGTCAAACAATGCAACTCCTTGAAGAACGTTTAAAAGGTCACAAATATTCAGCTAATATTACAGCTCTAAAAAAACATTCTAATGAAACAGGTCATCAATTTAACTACTAAAATACTTAAGTTATTAATAAAGAACAAAATTATAAAACACGCCTAATTATGGAATCAATTTATATTCAAAAAAATCCTAACGCATGTAATAACAAGAAAGATACAGAACATCTTTTTACAATCTACAATCTGTTAATATAAAAGTATTAAATAAATTAACAAAAAACATTCCCTCTGTATATAAATTCATATACGTACATACTCATATACGTACTACTTACTATAAATATACATATACATAATTAACATAACCAAAATTAGAATAATAACGAAATATAAAATAGCCTAAGTTCGTAGGGTTTCTTGGCTGTTCTTCCCTATGATACTAATCGAACAGTCTAGTAACCTTAAAAATTAATTAAAACTGTCATTTTTGCCTGTGTCAAATATGTCACAAAATAAAATACTCTTTTGAAAAAGGCCCAAGAAAGGAACCGAAACGTCAAGTAACCTAATCAGTCGTTTTATTGCTACTATCCCAAGATAAACCCTCCAAAAAATATATATAAAGATAGCAAAGAAATTAGAATTTAAATATATATATATATATATATATATATATATATATATATATATATATATATATATATATATATATATATATATATATATATATATATATATATATATATATAGATATATATATATATATATATATATATATATATATATATATATATATATATATATATATATATATATATATATATATATATATATATATATATATTTTGTGAAAAGTAATCTTGGGTTTGTAGCATTTCATTACATAGAAATAAGCAACTAGACGAATAAGAAATGCTACAAACCCAAGATTACTTTTCACAAAATAAATATGAATAGCAAAGAATTTCAAAGCTAATATATATATATATATATATATATATATATATATATATATATATATATATATATATATTAGCTTTGAAATTCTTTGCTATTCATATTTATTTTGTGAAAAGTAATCTTGGGTTTGTAGCATTTCATTACATACAAATAAGCAAATAGAAGAATAAGAAGGAAAACACACTTACCAGTGCTATATCTGGACACACATACGGAAATGAACCATTATACATACGAAAACGAACCACTTAGAAGTTCTACAAGTTCTTTCACCTTTCTTGAGGATCTTCAGAGCAGTATACGATTTATTTCATTGATCATTTATACTGGAATTTAAAATATTAATACTCCAACATTTGCAGTGACGTTTTATGACATTAGTTTTTGACGGAACTCATTCTTAGAATACACAAACCTAGTCTACAATTTATATTTGTTCTATTTGAACATATTATATATAAAAGCATTAGGCATACAGTTACAAATACATATATATATATATATGTATATATATATATATATATATATATATATATATATATATATATATATATATATATATATATATATATATATATATATATATATATATATATTGTGAAAAGTAATCTTGGGTTTGTAACATTTCATTACATAGAGAAACAAGCACTTACAGATACACTTACCAGTCCTATATCTGGACATACATACGGAAACGAACCATTTAGAAGTTGTAGAAGTTCTTTCACTGAGGATCTTCAGAGTGGTGTACGACCTGTTTCATTGATCATTTATACTTCAATTTAAAATATTAATACTCCAACACTTGCAGTGACGTTTTATGACATCAGTTTTTGACGGAACTCAAATTCTTAGAATACACAAACCTAGTCTACTATTTATATTTGCTCTATTTGAACATATTATATATAAAAGCATTAGGCATACAGTTATCCAGAAGATGTTAAACTTTAAAATGCATAAAATCTTGTAGAACCTATTGAAAACAACTACTTTCTTTAGCTGTGTGCTAGAGAATATTGAATTACATACAATAGAATTCTGAAGCATTCAAAGAGGGAGTGATATAGAAATTGCTTGCTTAGTCAAAACTAAAATAATTTGTTGGTCTTATGTATTCATTGTTTTTTCGAAAATTCGGAAAAAAACCAATTTTCACCCTGGATGTATTTATTAGCTTTGAAGTTCTTTGCTTCAAAGAAGAAGTGATTGCCAACAAAAGTTTTCATTAAACTCTAATATTAAAAAAAAACCTATATAGTTCCATTTCTGATGAAGTTCTGGGCATTTTGAAACCGGTAATTAACAGTAAAGAAGGATTGTGAGAAATAAATTATAAGAGATTCCCTCACCCTACTTTTTCAATAGAAAACATTAACTCACATTATGGTACAACTTTAGAGAATATCTATAATTTATATATATATATATATATATATATATATATATATATATATATATATATATATATATATATATATATATATATATATATATATATATATATATATATATATATATATGCACACATCAAAAATATCTAAGGAGCACAGTTTTTTCCTCGTAGATACATCAATTTTAATTGGATTGTAACTTTATGATGCCCGATTAGTCAGCAATGAATTCATCTTAATTTCAGTGTAATGTTTTCTTTTTGATGAGATAATCAAACAAAAGGTAAAAAGTGCACTAATTTAATTGAAATTCTTAACATTAATTACAGCTTGACACCGTTTCGGCATACTTAAAATTAAAGCATCAATTTCGTTTTGAGGTAGTAAGGTTTTGTATCTTGAAGACCTTGGCGAATATGAATATTATGCAGATGAGGAGCATATCCGATACGTGTTAACGATGGAATTAAGGTCTGCCGGCTGTGTATTCTCATTATCAAATCAATTTCTTACTGTTGCCGCAATATGTGGCCTTACATTATCCTGCATGTAATGCAAATCAGGGTCTGCAGCAGTGGTAAATACATGGACAAAAGGTTCTAGGATACGGTCAATATATTGATACGGATTCCAGAAAACGGGAACAGTTCGATGGTGAAAAAATATTCCAGCGCACATTATAACTTGGGGCTTACACAAATGGAGTTCTGTGTTATTCACAGATGAATCTAAGTTTCGTCTCTACCCTGATTCAAGAAGAGTGAGAGTCTGGAGAGGATCTGGTTGACAAGAGAGACTTAGACATGTACTGGGTGTTCGTCCATATGGTGTTCTACAAGGTATGATGTGCGCTGGAATAATTTTTCATCATGAAACTGTTCCCGTTTTTTGTGGAAGGCACTTTGAATCAGTACACATATATTGGCCGTATCTTAGAACCTGCTGTCATTCCATTTGCCATTGCTACAGACCCTGATTTGCGTTACACGGTAGAAGAACATCCTTCTACGGTGGCCAGCACGGTTGCCAGGCCTTAATGCCATCGAGCGCGTATGAGATATGCTCCAGAAATGTAATATTCATACCCCCCAGAGTCTTCAAGGCCTTCTTACGCAAGAATGTACCTTGTTACCTCAAAACGAAATTGAAAATTTAATTTTAAGTATGACAAGACGATGTCAAGCTGTAATGTTGCTGGGTGAAATACAGATTATTACAAACATTTTTGTTTACATTTTAATGTTTTACATGAATTGTTATGTTAAGAATTTCAATTAAATTAGTGTACTTTTTAATTTTTTTGATTATTTTATCAAAGAGAAAATATATTACAGGGAAATTAAGATAAATTCATTGCTCACTAATCAGGCATCATAACGTTATGTCACTTTTTAAAATCAAATTAAAATTGTTGTTTATACAAGGAAAAAACCTTGTATTTCTTAGACATTTTTGAGGTGTGTATGTATATAAAAAAGAATGAAATATATGAAATTAATTGCTGTTACTTATTGTTTTATATTTAGTATATTACGTATGTTTTTGTTTCAGGTGGTCCATAAAGACTTTTTCGGAAGGGTGATTTCCAAAGTGTCACCTGAATCTAGTAAGTAATTTTATAATTTGATAATTCTTTTACTAAATTATGAACGACTAAGTAATAAATATTCACCATAAAATGTAAGGGTTACTTATTCCAGAAAGAGCTACTAATTTGCAAAATTTATACACCATTTGATTATCTCGACGGGATGAGTAACCTTCCATCATTTCAAATGTGGTGACTACATCACTTTTTTATTATTGTAGTGTGTTGTCGTTTGGTGATCAGGCCTGAAACAGTTTGCTCTCGTGGACGGTTTGTGCGCGGTATGTAACGGTTGTTTTGATGTGATTTTTTGTTGAATTAAATATTTTTTTCCACGCAAGTAGAAAATACTTGACCTCCTGTTGACATACTATTTTGATTTTGTTATTTTGAAAGAAATGTTCAACCTATTCCAAACGGGCAGATGTTTTGTAACTAATTTATAATTGCAGTGACGACTCGAATAAAGACAATATCTTTGTTTGAACAACCTAATGAAAAAAATAAATCTGAATTGTTCACTGCGGGGCAGAAAGCAATCCCAGAAATGACAAACATGTAAACAGATAAGGATTATATTTGTGTATATGAGTTATTATATTGTATTGTATATGAGTTATTATAGTTGTTATACTACAATATTTATATTTATCCAAGGGAAATATTGCCACTCCTCCATGTGAACGATTAGATCTGGAGACAAGTTTATATCCAAATCTTCCTGTCGTTTTAATTTTTTCCATGAAAAGCCCCGTCGCCTTCTCCATTGCCAACATTTGGTCGCGTTTTTCTTTTAGAACGAACCTCTTGTAATTCCTGTTTATCTTCTGTTTGTCTTATATTTATTTTATCCTTTTCTATATTTATTAGTTCCTCCAATATATTCCTTTGTTTTTCCTCTAATTTAAGTTAATTTTTGTTATTTCCACTGTCGACGAAGTGTCCTAATGACTGGTTTGTAGTACGTTTTTAAGGACTTCTGCACAAGTGACCTTTTGCAAAGGTTTGGGTGTAGCTTTATTGCTGGACTGTTTGGGCGTTTCCAGTTTCTTGGCAGATTTATTTTTGGCTTATTGTTTACGGCCATGGTACGTGTCCTTTTTGTTTCAGTTTCTTTACAGATTTCTGTTTCTCTCTAAAACTTCTATTAACTTATTTTTGCATTCAATTATGGTAGTCTTATCTTTAATAATAGAATGTAGTAGTTTTATTGTATTAGATTGCAAGCAATTATTGCAGTAAAATGTCTTGATTCGTTCTTTTAGTTGCATTACTTTTACTTCTGAAGCTGTAAAATTTGAACATGTTTTGCATAGTAATATTTTACATCCATCGCATACAAAAAGTGATTGTTCATTATTACTAGTTTCACAAGAATTGCATTCCATTATGTGTTGTGTATTTTATCATTTCAGAATCATTCGGCGATTCAGAGTATAAGTTTACTATATGCTACCTAAAATAACTTTTTGTACCACCTCCTAAAGTCGTGGGATTAAAAAGTGAAATACCCTATAACTTATATAAGTGTTTTTTAATTGGTAACTATAAAACCAGCCTTGTTACTATAAGTTGCAAATGTAACCCAATACCTACCTAATTATTGATCAACTGAGTAAATAACTGGGGTTTCAATATAAATTAGTTATTCCCAGTTAATTAAATTTGTATAACATTAATTTTATATAACATATAAATAGATGATATTTGTGAGAAACAAGGGCGTCGCCAGTTTTCAAGCTGGGGGGGGGGGGGCAGCTGAAAACGTTATAGCGCCGCAGGAAAAAAGGTCACGCGCTTTCCTAGTAGTACTTCATAAATTCAAGGAAAAATCCATTTGAATAAAAATATAAACTGTCACAAAAATTATTTTTTGAACTTAAAATTATTTATAAATATTATTTTTTGAACTAAAAATAATATTTATTCACAAATTACTCAGTAGGATAAATAAATTGGAATAAATAAATTACATTAATGATGCAATTATATAAACGACGTTAGAAACGACAGGAAATCAGTAAATTTGTCCATGGTTTCAGGCTCTAGGAGGAGGGAGCAACCGCCCCCTGCCCCCCTGACGACGCCCATAATGAGAAATACTTTTATGAAAATGGTATGATACATATAGGTACGGCAATTCTATGGTGCAACAGCAATGCTTATAGAATTAGTTACTAGAATTAGGACCTTTTGGCTAGATTCTTAAATCCGAAAAATAATACGTTTTCTTCTTCGTTAAAATAATCTAGTCTAAAACGGTGATTTTAATATTTAATAGAAGGCGTTTATTAATACAATAGGATTTTAATTACATCCTGGTGGAATAAAGTCATCCCGAATTAATTCAAACGTTCGCTGTAATAACGGCGGCCGTTTCACAATGTAAACAGTAAATGGCAATAAGGTATTAAGTAGAATCGCAATTTCTGTGTGCAAACAATAAGTTGATAGAGCCATGTCGACGGAACGGCTCAGATTCCATCTGAAGGCAATTACCGATGAATTACCGCTTCAACAAATCCGGTAATTAATCCAAACTTAAAACAGTGGCGTGCGATAAGACCATCTTTCTATGGCAAGAAATATGTCAACAAAACAACAAAAAATACATGTAATATGTCTTGGGTTACCCGAAAGGGTATTGAGTTGATATTTACTCATGCTGCAAAGGGACACAAAGCTTGAAAAAAAAATTGGTATTTAAATGTGATGTTTATATTGACGTTAGCTGTATAACATATGTCAAATAATAAAAATAAAATATACCGTCCCAGTATATACCGCATTTTACTTTGTCGGGCAATAGATAGATATTACATATTCAGAACAACAGATTTAGAACAACATATTTATTTCCCAAATTTATTTTTGTAAGCACGTCTTCTTTTTGCACAATATCCTCATCCTTCTTATCGGGAAACAAAAATCGAAAATCGAGTGATTTTTTTAGTTAATTGAACTTCATCACTATCTACCGCTTCCATCCGTCCTAGAAAATGCTTAATACTTTTATTTAGTAAATTATGTTAGACCAGTACAAAATCATCAAAATCATGCTCGCCAAAACTGTGTTGAATCATCAAAGATGTTTTCTCCATCTCAATCAATATCGCTGGATGATTTTTTAACGTTTCACGCTTGACGTTTTACTTTTTCCTTTCAGCCCTATCTTTTTTGTTGTTTTTTCCCAAATAGTGTACCTTGGATACCGCTTTGTTTCTTCCTCTGCGAGTAACATTCCTTTCTTGGGCATTTACATACCGCCGTACTTCTTCTGGAGTAACACATTTTTTGCAAGCACGTTTTCTACTTTAAGCATTTCAGCTCATTGAAGGTTTATTCATTAAGCTTTAGAAGAAAATCAATTATCCCAGTATATACAGCTTGTCCCTGATTAACACTATCACATGGTACATTGTGGAACAATATATAGATATATAATATCAATAAATTTTGGTTAAGCACGTCTTCTTTTTGCACAATGTCCTCATCCCTTTCATCAGACACATCCTTTAACACTATCTGCCGGTTATATCTGTCCTACAAAATGCTTAACACTTTCCTTCATCAGATATTGGACCAAAAGTAAAAGATATGTCTTCATCTAAATCACTATCGCTAGATGATTCTTTTTTTTAAATCGTTTTACGCTTGGTGCTTTGCTTTTTCTTTCCAGCTTCATATTTTTTGTTGTTTTTTTCTAGCTCGCTGTTTTGCTGTTTCTTCTATATTGTGTAGTACCTACCTTGGATACCGCTTTGTTTCTTCCTCTGCTAGTTGTCTTCATTTCTTGTGCATTTACATCTGGAGTAATAAATTTCTTTACAAGCACGTTTTCTACTTTAGGCAGTACAGCAGAATTCTCATTGAAGGTTGATATTCCGCTTGCACAAGGTGTAATTGTGTCTCTTTGGCAGATTCCGCTCATCGAGGTTTTTGGTTTATTTCCAGATATTCTCTTCGTGGAGGGTTGTGTTTTGTTTAATTCTTCACATACGTTTGTGTGGTCCACTAACAGTTCTGATTAAAGTCCTGCATGTCTGTCGGTCACATAAGAAGTCATGAAGTCTGCCTCTCCAACACTTGGATTGGATACACTAATATTGTATCCTCCCCTTTTCAAGCACACCACTGATTTATAACAAACTGTAACATCAGCAGATTCAGTCAATCTTATTGTCGTACACTTCGCTCCCGTTATTCTACTGTTCAAACTAATTTAGCGATATTAATTAAAACTAATATTCTCACTAAAGATTTTGCAATAATCATATCCACATTTAATTACTCTACTATTCTTGGTTTAAGCTCAAAACTCGATCATAACGTGAATAATAATGGATTTGATGGAAAAGCGGTTGAAAATATCTGCTAAAAATATGTTCTTGTTTGCATATTTTTGTAATATATTGTAGTTAAAGCTCACCGTATGGGGGCAGCATAGTGTAAATATCAGCGAATTTGGAATTTACGAAAACTGACAAATTATTTTGAAAAATTTTATAGGAAAGAATTGTTTATTTTGGTAGCAGACAGGATGGTAATTTTATGGTTTTATGCACTTCCTGTAGAAAATCCTGGCTCCATTTTCTGACAATAATGTACAGGAACAAAGCAAAACATAATTCGTAGACGAACGCACAAAACATAACCACAAAACTAAGCGTATAAACAACTAAAACTGGGCGTGTGCTATTGGCGTTCTGCCAAATGCTGCCAACTTAATTCCCGGCTGTGTGACGTCACTCAGTCCCAAGGTCAAGTTACTGTTGAAATAGAAATCGAGATTGTGTCATTACAAACGATGAAAAAAAAATTTTGCGCAAAATATTAATATTTGCGTCTGCTGTAACTATTTTAAAATCAAGGGTGAGGCTGTGTGACGGCAGTAGCCCGACCCGCCTCGACAACTCTCGCTGCATTTACGAAACACACAAGAGCGTCGCAGTAATCAGTTTGCGGTAGTCACAGTGGGTCCCGAATAATTATTGTTAAATTCTGTGTACTTTAACGATATTAAAAATGCCAAACAAAAAGTGGTGTTTTGTACCAAAAGGTACAAATACGTCCAGTACAAACAACACCACAGAAAATTTTTGTAAGCTCCCGCACACCGTAAAAAGTGGTTTGCCGCAGCTTGGCGAGATGTAAAATCAGTTTCTTCCACGTCGACCCTGTACTGCTGAAGATCATTTCGACCTGGAAAAAGATATGGAAAACTACCTAGAATACAAGATGAGTACCGTTCGAGCCCGGATCAATCCTAGTGTTGCAACACTAGGATTGATCCACATAAATTTGCATGTCAACCGGGTAGACATATCTACGAAACAGCGACAACTGCCTGAACCTTCAACAGTAGAAATTCAGCCACGGTTATGTGACAAGTCATGCCGAACACAACTGGTGCATTTTAGAAGCAAGTCCGTTCAAATGTCGCAAAAACGGAAACTAACGGATGCTGTTGTATCACCAATAAAATTTCCATACTTAAAACCAAATTTCCATTTGGTTCATACTTAAAACCAAAGTTCTGATTAGGTTCTGATCTAGGCCATTCCATAATTCGACTAGGCGTCCTTCCAATTCTTGTAAATTTTGGGGTTGTCGTCCCTCACTTCGTAACCGCCGACCGATAAAATCCCAAACATGTTCAATGGGGTTAAGCTCGGGGCTACCGTCTGGCCAGTCTATGTGATCAATTCCAACTTCTTCAAGATAATTTCTCACGATAAGAATCGTGTGGGGACGCGCATTGTCTTGCATAAGTAAAAAATTGGGTCCTATATAGGGGGCATAAGGCAAAACATGTGCTTCAAGAATGTCTGTGATGTATCTGTCAGAATTGAGATTTCCAGTCACAGTTACCAAGTCCGTTCGCCCAGTCAAAGATATTCCGCCCCGCACCATGACGGATCCACCTCCATATAAAGTTGTGTGCAAAAAATTGCATTGACTGTATCGCTCATCGGGTCTTCGGTAGACGCGATTACGTCTGTCACAATTATACAAACTGAACCTTGACTCATCAGTCCAAAGAATACGTTCCCAATCTGCTTCCATCCAATTAACATGCTCATTGGCAAAATTCAATCTGGCTCTTCGATGATCTACTGTTAATGCGGGTCCTCGAGCAGCAATCCTGGGTCTTAAATTTGCCTCCCTCAGTCGTCGGTGTACAGTTTGAACGCATATGAGTGGACCACCTGCGTCTTGAAGTTGTGCTCTTAAATGTGTTGCAGTTATAAATCGTTGTCTTACAGCATTTACTCTTAAAAAGCGATCCTTCCTGGATAGCAGAGGTAACACGAGATCTACCTTGACCGGCCCGTCTGGAATGTTCTCCTGTTTCCGCGTACCTTTGAATTGCTCTCGCTATAGTTGTGTGAGACACTCCCAACCTTCCAGCTATGCGGTTGTAACTCCACCCTTCACCATGTAATGTAGCTGCCTCAACACATTCATCACGAGTTAAATTTCTGGTTTGGCGTTCCATTATTCACTAATTATTGCTGGACTGTCAACAAAAAACTAATGACACAGTTGTCAGTTTATGACGTGTAATCTTCGATTTCCATAGCTTGCTAGCTGTTTGAGTTGTCCGATAAATGCATGTCATGTGAATAAAAGCATATGGTGTTTCAAAACGGTGTATTTCATGAAGTAAAAGAGATAAACAAATGAATAAAAAAGAAAATGTAGAAAAACCATGAGGCTTTAAATTGGCTATAATTGCAATACCTTGCAATACCTTGTATACAATACCTTGCCCACAGGAGGTTTTGAAATTTTGGAAAAAAACATAACATTTTTATAGCACCTGGTATAATATCAAAATCATTCGTTTTACCAAAACAACTAAGACAGTGATATTCCTAAGAGAAAAACCTACAATTTGAAAAAATAATCGACCAAAACGAACAAAAATTGTCGAAAATACATAACGTCAAATTTGAGTTAACTTTTTGGTTGTGCGTTAAATAAGTTGCGCAGTGTATACCGCTAAATAAAAAATCGAGCTAATTATTCTTTCCAAAAGATTGGGCATTTGTTTTTTGGCATATCAAAGACACACAAGTGAAATTTTTACAAAATCCATTTTTATTATGGAAGCGTTTTGTTTTTTTTTTGTTTTTTTTTAGTAGTTATAAAATTGTATAATGTGACTCCCCTCTCCCCCTAAATTTAATTGTTCCCCAAGTAGACCCCCAAAGAATAAGGTTCTGTCTACGTCCCTGGCCGTTCTCCTAGGAGTTCTCTCATGAAAAACATATCCGAGGTACTCTGGCGGCCATTTGACAGTGCACGACTCTTACATCAGATTTCGTTATATTTGATCTTAGTAAAACTGACTTTGAAACTTGAGGTTCATGTGATGTGTCATTATGACATTCACAATTGTCTATTTATTACTTATCAAAATTAAAAAGTGTATTATTATTTTATCAAAAAAAATCCAAATTAACAAAGAACGTCCCAAAAATGTTCAAAATGAACTAAATTATAAAAATTAAGTAACTTAAAACTACAAAACTCCAACGCGAGTAGGTCTGTATAAAATTAATATTTCGTCCAGGCGCCATTTGAGTCTATTACACCTTGTAATCGACGGCTCATTGATGAAACAAGTGTCCTCGTGTAATCTACGTTGATATTCTCCCAAGCATTTTCAATTGCTCCCCACAAATCTTCGGCATTTGCTGGGTGGAAATGTCTATTACCAGGTCTATTATAAATATTCTTAACAATCATCGACCATGCATTTTCAATTGGGTTTAGGGCGGGCGACTTTGAGGGCCAAGGTAGCACGTTTATGTTGTGTTCATTAATCCAGTTAGTTACAATTCTTGATGTATGAATTGAGCAATTATCTTGCTGGAAAATAAAATTCTGAGGATACAACATAGTGACGGACGGCAGCATAATATTGTCCAATATGCGTATGTAACTGCCCGTAAGGCGCTCTCCTATCCTCCAGCAAACACCGGGACCTAGGGAACTTATCCATGCCCAAACATTGATGGAAAAACGTCCACTCCGGTTGGTAGGTTTAATATACCTCTCTTCATACCTCGAATTCTGAGGTCGGTAGACGCGGATGGAACCATCATGACATGACTGAAAGACCTTTTCGTCGGAAAATATGACATTATTCCAAAAGTCGTCGGGCCTACCGACAAACTGGTTCGCAACATTAAGACGTTGTTCTTTATGCCTTGGCTCCAAAAATACCTTGTTTGCTGCCGCATAATTTCGTAACTCTGAACCCTTCACCCGCCGCCTTGCAGACCTCACAGATCCAGGAAACTCCGTTTCGAAACAGGCCGTCACTGCTGTTTCAAAGTGATTCGTTCTAAGATGGTCTAGGAAGAGGTTGTCTTGCTCCACAGTGCTTATTTTACGACGCCCTCCGCCGTGGACGTAGCGAACGTTTCCTACTGCATTCCATTTTTGAGTTTGAATATACAAGTCTTACTCACATTTAGCTCATCTGCAACTGCCTGTAATGACCAATCATTTTCAAGCAATGTAACAGCTCGCATTTTTTCAGGTTCAGTTAACCGCGGCATTTTAATATTTGAAAACTAATAAAGTGGTTTGTAAATTACGGAGTTAATTACAAACTGACATTTGTTTGAAGTTTCAAATAAGTGTCAAAATGAAATATAAAAAGATCACATTACAATATCAAAAAAAATCGTACATTTTCAAATGGCCGCCAGCCATGTACCTACCTACCTTTTTTTTCATAAAGGTGTAATAAAACCTCATTATGCTTGCAAAACGACCCAATTTCGGGGTTTTCGATAGGCGTACTTAGGTAAAAACAATATAAAGTCGACATTATTTTACCTATATAGAAAAAAACAGATAAATAATTGTTCAAAAATGGTAATAGAATCAAATTCCTCAAAGAAATACGAAAAAATACCCATTGGTGCTCAACTAACAAAAATTTAGGAATATATTAAATATCTACTCGCCGGACTACTTTAACGCCGCTGCTCTGTAGTACGTTTTCTAGCCTCGCGCGGACCCTTGATTTTAAAATGCTCACAGCGAACGTAAATATTAATATTTTGCGCTCAAATTTTTTTTCATCGTTATAATATAATATAATAACAAAATTTCTCGATTTTAGTTGGAATAAAAGAAATACGAAAATATCCGAACTTGTCTGTTGCTATGATAAATATTTATTTTTTTTATTAAACTGAGATTTATATTCGAAACAAATTTGCACGAGGTGAATATCTATCAGTTAGCTTTAAAATGAAAATATTTGTTTTGATATTTAAGAATCT
The DNA here is from genome assembly GCA_964058915.1 of Tetropium fuscum. Classification (NCBI taxonomy): domain Eukaryota; kingdom Metazoa; phylum Arthropoda; class Insecta; order Coleoptera; family Cerambycidae; genus Tetropium; species Tetropium fuscum. The sequence goes on from CAXKVY010011551.1 coordinate 17,187, forward strand.
ATTGAGAGCCTTTTTACTTACAACCGTGTAAACTTTAATTCTAAAGCTACTCGCCAAAAGTATGCTCATTTTAAGTATTGAGCTCAAAATCGAAATTTACTGAGTTTACTAATTTCAATAAGGCCGCCTATAGTTTAAAATGCTCTTAAGGCCTTAATTTCCAAGATACGGGGCGTTAAACTCGTACATTGGACACGCATTTCACCATATGCGTTGCGCCTCTTTATAATAATTTCCAACTCAACGGTATTAGTTAATATGGGGCTTAACAGGTTGTATGTTTTTGTTTTAGCAAAAAATGGTCGGAATATAAGCAGTGATATTTGGTATAAATACAAGGAGGGTTACAACAATGCTGTTAGGAAGAGGATTACAATATCGAGTTTAAAATAACCATAAAAATAATAAATATTATGCTGATATATTTTATAAAATATATTTGATATTCTTATAAGGATAATATTGTTAGAATACGTGTTATTATAATGTAAGAACACATCAGTTAAAAGTTTTTAATTATTGCATTATTTAGTTTTCAATTATAGCTGTTCATAATTTTGTAGTTACAATTTTACTTATTTTAAGATTTGATTTACATTGTCAGTATAATAATTCTCATTTTATTATTAAAGAAAAAATGTTCGATATTATTTGTTCCATATTATTTTGTATTACTACAATGACATTACCGAATTTCCTTCTAATAATTTTATAATCCTCTAATTTGTAATAAGCGGATAATGACGAGACCCAAACCAAGGGGGTTCAGAACTACTAAGTAAAGTAAACCTGATTACTTTCCCTTGTTGTTATGTTCTGCATTAAAAGTCTACCAAAACCAAAGAACTAAACTATGTGTCTCCATAAATAAACATCGTTTATCTAGTGTATCGATGCCCTCGTTGGGCGCCAATCTATGAAGACTACTTGCTTCTTTACTTAATACTGATTCAGTTTCATTCACGTAAAGTTACTCATAAAGTGACCCTGTTAAGCTACTCAAAGTTTAGAAGCAAGGGTAGCCATGAGTTTCAATATTAAAAAATTCAAATTCAAACCTAAGGTAAACCATCCAGTTTATTGGACACTCAAGATATTTTTTTAATTTAAAAACTTGTCAAAATATTATTTTAGGTCCTATGAACGTGCGCCGATAAGAAATAGACCCCAATTATATGATCTTTACACATATGTATCTGCATTTGCGTTTTTGCGAGTTCTAATTATTTCTTCTATTTATCAATGGTTCGGGATGTTGCAAATTAGTACCAGACTCTTACAATCAAAACCTCGCTCTTCCAAATCATGTGCGGGCTCGTCCAATTTAATAACAACGTTAGGCTCCTCCGATTCGATTTCGGGATCCATTACTTCCATATCAACTATTTGTAAAGGGTCCGCCAATAAGCGCGCTCGATCTTTAAAATGAAATAAAGCAAGTTGTGTGAGAGGTATAAATGAAATTTATTTTTTGTTTGAAAGAGTATTCGAAGGCATTATGTATGGAAAATAATATCGGTCAAATGTCCACCTCGGCTTCGCTGGGTGGCGCGCATACGAGAAGTCCAATTTTCAATGACTCTGGCGCACAAATCGGGCTGTATTTCATCGATGGCGTGGCGTATGTTGACTTTGAGGGCATCAGTGTTTTGTGGTTGGTTTGCGTAGACCTGTGATTTAAGAAAACCCCACAAGAAATAGTCTAGTGGGGTTAAATCGCACGATCTCGGTGGCCAGTTGATGTCGCCTCCGCGCGAGATAACCATTCCTCCGAAGCGCTCGTGCAGAAGATCCATTGTGGCGCGCGCTGTGTGGCTCGTAGCGCCGTCCTGCTGAAACCACATATCCTCGACATCCATATTGTCGATTTCATGCCAGAAAAAGTTCGTTATCATGGATCTGTATCGTTCGCCGTTTACCGTGATGGACACACCATCGTCGTTCTCGAAGAAATACGGCCCGATGATGCCTCCGGCCCAAAATCCACACCAAACAGTTACCTTTGCTGGGTGCATTGCGACCTGGTGGACCTCCTGTGGATTGTTCTCGGCCCAATAACGGCAATTCTGCTTGTTGACATTCCCATTTAACCAAAAATGTGCCTCATCGCTGAAGATGATTTTGCGACCAAAATCGGGGTCGACTTCCAACTGCTCTAAAGCCCAATCAGCGAAGATACGGCGCTGTCTATGGTCGTTTATTTTGAGCTCTTGTGTCAGCTGGATCTTGTACGGATGCATGCCCAAATCCAGATGCAAGATTCGGCGAAGTGATGTTTCCGAAAGGCGGAGTTCCTGTGCGCGACGTGAAATTGACTGTCGCGGATTTTCACGCACACTATCGCGCACAGCGGCGACATTCTGGGCAGATCGGACGTTTCGACGACGCGTCGGTGTTGGCTGATTGTTCACCGAACCGGTTGCCTCGAATTTGTTAATCAAACGACGGATAGTCGACTCAGCAGGACGATCAATTGCACCGTAAAATTGGCGGAGCGCGCGGAACGTTGCTCGAACCGATGAATGATTTTCGTAATAAGTTTTAACGATTTGCACATGTTGCTCGCGGCTGAATTGGTTCATGGTGATTTGTGAAGATACACTGAATAATAACAACTACGTTTGCCAACTATACCACAAACAACATGGCCGCCATGAGCTGTCAAAGATCGAGCGTCCCTATTGGCGGACCCTTTACATTATTTTCTCGTTTATTTTCTTCTTTATCATGTTTTCCGAAATAATTCCACATTTGATGAAGTGTTAAAAATCATTGTTGAATCCTTCTTTAATTAATGAATATTGAATCGAATGCTTTGAATTTAGTTATAATCTCATATCCTAAGAAGTTCATGAAAATTTGATTATCCATTGTAATGGGATCGAAAATTTGATTATCCATTGTAATGGGATCGGCAAGTGGTACCTGAAAACGATAGACAAATAAACGACCAAACAACATAAAATCAATAGAAACCACGAGACACACACTTCTTCATATTGATCAACACTTACCAAACAATGCATCGGGGTTAAAGGGAAATAGCCCACATGCTTTAAAGCCAATTTGTTGTCGTGGCTTAACGATTTTTGAAGTGAGTTATTTGCATGAGAGTGATTTTTCAAGCATATGACAGATATGAGGGAGAGAGAGAGAGAAACAGAGATATCGAATGCAGCTTTGACTTGGGCAACGATCCCCCACAAGTGTTCTAAAGCGGAAAGCAATTTTGATACAATTTATAAATGAACGTGACAGAATCAAAATTAACCAGAATACAATATTACTTATGCATATCCTCCTGGATATATCTGGATTGGGCTTTCTAATCTGATCCAAATGGATGATGATCTTTTTGCGGAGGATGCGTCCTTGCCACTACTTCACTTTCTTCGTGAGAAATTCCGTTTAGATATGAATAACGACCGGAACATTGCCACGACTAAATCAGGAACAACGATTGATGCTATATTCTCAAGAAATCTACACCATTTAGAAGAAGCATTCATTTCTATCACGTGTACTGTGCCGCACGTGGATTTTTCTTACAACTGTTTCTAAAAGTGGAGCAAATGTTATTTTGTTAGAACTTGTCCCGGATTATTCTCACAAAATTCTCTAGCAGATTTCTTCCAGCCCACTTTTATGGGTCCAAACCTTAGACCATCTCAAAGATGGTCTAAGGTCCAAACACTGCTATATCGCATGGTTGCAAAATCCTAGTGGAATTTGGATATAAAGCTATTACTTCAATATTTAATTTATTGCAGAGTAGGCTAAGTTCATAAGTCAAGTGGGACTTATGTCCTTCCAGAAATAATATAACAGGGAACTGCATCTTGTTTTCAATCACCTGTGGATAAAATATGTTTTTTATATAATCATAAAAGGTAGTCATCCAACCATTATCAGAGCGGTCAATTCCCCAGGTGGAGTTTACGGTTACAGATATTTTTCCAGGAATTCTTTTGTAAGGAAAAAATATCATTGGTAGGCATGTCAGTGCAGAGGCAGACGTAGAAAACATCACGGTAAGATTTTCCTTCTGGGATCCTTTATCTACAACATAAACGTTTTTTATAGCTTTTCCAGCAAAAATTTTACCAGTGCTTGGATAGATGCTTCTAATATGTGCCTCTGACACACAAACACTTTTGCTGAACTTACTGCTTCGGTGATTCTCTGTACAATCGTAGGATGTCTCCTAAGGAAGGCCTAGGTAAATTAGTAAAATAATAATACTAAATAAAGCATTGTAAAAAAAACAAATAGAAATAAGTTAGTTTTACCTTAATCCAAGATTCACCGGGTCTATGGGTTTTGAAAGCATTGGGCCGTGGATTGTCTATTAAGAATTATTGACCACTATTCAAAATACCATCTTTTTTTCTTGGGAATCCTAGGTTTGCCAATTCTTCTATCCACCTAAGGAGCATAATATAAGATCTAAATCAAATACATATCAATGTACAAACTGTTGATTGTCTTACGTAACTAGCTTAAATTCTTCTCACACAATATAGGTGATGGACCGCAAGTATCTTTATTTCCACGGTTTTTTAATATAAACTGCAATATAGATTTTGGTACACTACATTTTTTGCGGCTGCTCTTAATGACATATTATTGTTTTTAACATCATTTATGGCAGACTCCATAGAGTTGACATCATTGGTTCTTCCTTGGCATTTGGTAGGTATTCAAAAATTAAATACACCTAAAATAGAAGTTCTAGTTATTGTACTGAAAAATCTTACTCTGGTCAGTTATTGGACACCCTCTAAATTCTAACCTAACTATATATAATTTCTTGGGTTTTCATATTTTTGCTATTTAAACAAGATTATCACAGTAGTATAACACACACTTTCTTAACAAAAGCACAAAAATGCCGCCACTATTTACACATCGAGCAAAGACAGAGTAGGTGGAAACAAACAAAAGGGCGCATGCATCGCGATAAAGAGATAGGCACCATCTCTGAAAATTCAGAGAAACTAAATGGTAAGTAGAAATCTTATTTCTGGGTGACAAACTCAAACCGTCCAATAACTACAACGTGTCCAATAACTGGATGATTTACCCTATATGGATTTAAGTATTGACAAAATATTATGACGATATGGAATCCGATAGATATGGCCTGGAATGTCAAGGACAATAATAAGACCACAAGAATAGAAAATAAAATACAATGCAACAAGCTCAACAAAACAATGTACCAGCACACAGCCTTAGCTATAATAATAGGCTTCCAGCAGAGCCCACTAAAGGCGAAACACCCAAAAGCTGTGCCACCATCCACAAGGAACTCATATCTTGCAAGGAGGGCTGTGCACCCTAAAGGTGCACAGCCGAAAAAGAAGGATGATAACCTGCGAAGTGTACCACCTTCAAAGAAAAGAAACCGGTCGGGAACCTCCTCCGAAGAGGGTATAAGAAGACGAGACAGGACGGAATTTAAAAAAATCGCCATGTTATAAAATTATAGCGCCTAACTATAAAAGTTATCCGCAACCTAGCATGTCTTCATCTCAAGTACTGGCTGAACAACAAAAGCTAATTTCTTCAAAGAGAGTAGCCGCAAAAGAGAATTTTCTACTTCAAGCAAAAAAAATGTTACGAACGTCAAAAATAAAGTTTCCTCCTGCCCAAATTGGTGATACCGTAAGAATTCAAGATGATGTCGACTGTGGTCGTACCGACCCTCGAAATGTATTAGCGGTTGTTGTTGGAATAGAGAATAGAGGATTCAGGCTTTTATAAATTAGCAAACAAAAATGATACTTTGAAACAAAAATAACTAATTCAAAAAGTGGAGGGCAAGGCTATACACGTTGCAATTGCAAAAGGAAGTGTTCGACGGCTAAATGCAGCTGTAAAAGCAAAGGCCTTTTGTGCAATTCCAAGTGTCATGGTAGTTTAGGTTGTTGCAATAAATAAGAATGTCATACATTTTCTTGGTTTTCTATATTTCGGCTTAAGAATTAAAATGTATGTGTATGTTTATTATATTGACATTATTTTAGTTGTGTTTCGTGATTTGCAAATGTTCTACTGTTTGTTTTAAGTTCAACAATTTCCTTAAGTTTATTGGAAAACTTTTCCCAAGTAGTTTTATTAAATAAATATTACCTATAGTTTTATTTTTCTTTTCCTTTATTAAAAAAATGTTTCTTTTCAACATACACCATGAGTACATGCTGAATGTCGACATTCATCGGTGTAAGTTAGAAATAATGATATTTCACCAATATTTCGGATATACGCCAAGCAACTTACAACAAGCAACAGTAACAAATACATACAAAAACGCGACGCCGTTTTACCAATTAATTGCTCAATTATACCTCAAGGTAGGTTACGGTCTAACACAGAGATGCGATTTAATTAAATATTGTTCTTATTTAAAAAATATAAAATAAAAACTCATTATTTATTCATATTTATTTATTATAACATAATAAATAGAACTTACAGTGTTTCCTGATAATTTAACAACATTCTTTGATTGCATTCAGTGTTTAAACGTTTATCATTTAAACACTTTTAGCTATCAGTTCGTCGATTTTTCTTTGCTGTATTCTCCTGTAGTTTGTATTCACAGTTATTCACAGTAATTATGGGTAAGTAGATAATACAAATTTTCTTTTAAAAAAATTATATAAACTGACAGATGTTTGAAATCTGTTATGCAGTCATAGCAACACGTGTGCCACAGTGACAATACAATAATATAGTATTGTGACTTATTATTATAGCTCTGCTATGGACCGTGATAAAGTAGAACATTTACATTAAATTGAGCATTGTCACGTGACAGAAATTATATTCTCAATATTATGTTTATCTATATATTGTAATGGGTAGGTATTATAATTATTTTGCAATTAACAATACGGGTATTTATTTCAATTGCAGCTGTGTTCCACCATATAAATAATTTAGAAGTTGTAGGCACAAAAAGCAATAAATTCCTAAATAATTTGAACGCGGAAGCATACCACAGATGTTCCAAATAAGTTTGTAAGAATATGGGTAAAATATTACCGGAGAATAATCAGTAATATTATCCTAAGTAACCACAAAAGGATTGTTTCGTAAGAAAGATCTGATTTATAGGTTTAGTTTTAATTGTCTAAGTAAGTCCTAAGTTTTAGAATTACATGCGGTTTTAATTTTTAATGGAGTAAGTGCAAGTGTACCTGATGCTTTCAAACTTAAACAGTTGAATTTATTATTTATATGTAGGTGAACATCTGCGTCTAATAAAATGTGGCGTTACCAAACAAACCTTTCTTATGAATGATATATATTTCGCGTTATACTTTTCGAATTTGAATTGTTATTTTTGTTTTTATTAAAAATATAGTTGCCTATTATATATAATTCTTTATTATTCTCTTACATTTGCCTTATTATAGGCACAAGAGAAAATCAGGAATATATGATAAACAATTCATGAGATTCCAAGACTTGAAACTCGAATCTCTATCGTAAGTACAGTACTAAAATTACGTTAATAGGTTCTGATATTTGGTTTCTAAAATCCTGTAAACGTCATTCTGTTTTTCCGAGTTTCATTCAAATTAAAATTGCAAATTGTTCGAATATTTCAAATAAGGTTGCTTTATTTGCAAAACAAAAATGGATGGTTTTAGAAATCAATTATATGTACAGTAAACGGAGTATGCTTGAAATACAAGCATATGATCTTTACAAGAAGCTTACTTTTAAGTTAAATAATTTAGAATATGAACAATGGTGCGAATTTAAGAGGAACATGTTTTTATCAATCAACGCGAAATTTATCAAAAAAATGTCTTCACAAAATAAAAAATTTAAAAAATTGACTACTAATGTACCAAAAAATGTTCCTCGGAAGATCGTTAACATTGTGGAAAATCACTCGCCACACTCTTTTGAAAAAGATGAGCTTGACCTTCTAAACAAGGGTTTAAAATTTGCTGTAGCCCCTTCTGATGAGATTTTGGATGATGTCGTGGCAGGGATTGAAAGTTCAATTCAATATCTGCCTGATTCATCCAAGGGTCTCGTCAGAGTGGCTTGCAGGAACCAAATTTCTAAAAATATAATGAATAACGTAGACAATAGAAAGTCATGCTCAAAGAATCCTAGAAAGATTATCAAAAGATTGCGCGAGAAAGATTGTTTTTATTTAAAAGCAGAGCAAGGTAATAAGGTTGTTATTTTAGATAAAGAGGACTACTATGAACGGGTAAACAACCTAATTAGTAATGGTCCTTATAAAGAACTTACTAGAAACCCTTTACCAAGAATGACCAGTGAAATAAAAAATGTCCTCAAATCATGTCACAACCTTATTACTCCACCTGTTAAGAATAGGTTACGTGCATCTAACCCTACTGTACCTAGATTGTATTGTGTACCAAAAATTCATAAGCCAGGGATGTCGGTGCGTCCAATAGTATCGTCTATTGGATCTCCGACTTACCACTTATCAAAATGGTTGACTAAGGAATTTGCAAGTTTGCCCATTGCACAGCCTAGTTTTTCAGTTAAAAATTCGAATGAGTTCATTGATAAGGTCAAGAATATTCAATTGCAAGAGGGTGAAATTTTGATTTCCTTTGATGTTTGTTCATTATTTCCGAGTGTACCAATTCCACAGACCTTGGACTATCTTGAGGATTTACTCGAATTAAACAACTATAGAAAAGAAGTAATAGAAGAATATATAAACCTTTGAAAACTTTGTATGAAACAAAATTCCTTCCGTTTCAATGACAAGTTCTATGAACAACATGAGGGAACCGCAATGGGTAACTGTTTATCGCCTTTCATTGCTGATGTCTTCATGAGTCGATTTGAAACTGAAGCAAAAGAAGAATTCGAGTATTTTCCTAGGATTTGGCTAAGGTATGTGGATGACATTTTTGCCGTGTTTGACACTAAGATTGCGGATGTAGAAAACTTCATTTCCAAATTAAATAGTCGTTTCACTTCTGTAAAGTTTACATATGAACTAGGGAATAATGGAAAACTTCCATTTTTAGATGTATTAGTAATTAAAAATAGTGACAATAGGTTAGAATTTGATATATATATATAGAAAAGATACCAGTACGATCAGATATATCCCTAATTACTCTCACCACTGCTATCAACATAAAATGGCAAGTTTTAATTTTCTTGTCCATCGTTTACTAAGTTTCCCTCTCAGTAATGAGAGGTTTGAAAAAGAAAAAGTATTAATTAAAGATATAGCTGTGAGTAATGGTTATCCGAGAGATATAGTTGAAAAACTAATTAGGAAGCGTACATTTAAGGACACACTTCGTAATTCTACGACCTTTCAAAAGGATATAGAGACTCCAAAATATGTATCCATCCCTTACGAACCCCGGTTTACTCGTGGTTTGAGTAAGGTCTTCAAAAACGTGGGTATAACAGCGATTCATTCATCGAGTAATAAATTACAACAACTTTTAGACAATCCAAAGGATAAAATTGTTCCAAATTAGAGGTCTGGGATTTACGAAATTAGTTGTAATGATTGTGATCAAAAATATGTTGGACAAACGAGACGATCAATTAACACCAGATTTAAAGAACATATGGCTCATCTAAAATATGGAAGATTAGTCAGAAATGTGACCAATAATAGACAATTGGATGCATTCGAGAGCATAGAAATTGTAAAATGTAAAAGTAGTATGAATAGCGACAAGGGACCTATACCATATAGCCCGCTTTACGCGTTGCTTAGCAACTAATCATTGAAGCGTGACTAATGATTTCACCATAAATAGTATAAATAGGGTAGATTTTTAGTTAAGATTAGTTTTAATCGTCTCCGGATGATGCCAACTTGGTTGGCGAAACGCGCGTCGAGCGAAGTGAAAGTGTTTTGGTGTTTGTGACTCCGAGTGAAATACTTTTAACATTAAAATATCAAATACCCGGAAATAAATAAACATATATTTGAAATTAATAAGATTGGAACTCCCATTATAATAAATGGTTGTGCAAAATATAAGCTTTGTTCGTAGAGCAATAATTATAAAATTAAACGAACTTACCTTAAGTGAAGTTCAATTATAATTATATGAAATGCCTCGTCCGAATAGATCGGATTGTAGTATACTCATTTCCGCTAGATGGTACCACACGCTTCAAAGATAGAAAACATTTCTCCGTGCTCCCGATGCCGTCGTCCATGTTTCGTCGCTTCATTCTCATTTTTTTAAAGCCATTCTATTGTTGCAACATCACAGGGATTCGAGTGAACTAAATTAAACTTGTTAGGAGTTTAAGGGATGGGTGGGACTGATCTATTCGGACGAGGCGTTTCATATAATTATAATTGAACCTCACTTAAGGTAAGTTCGTTTAATTTTATAAAATTATATTCCACTCCTCGTCCTCTAGATCAGATTGTAGATGTTTAAAGCTGTTGAAACACCATAACCATTTGTTTCAGACTAAATTGATTCCTCTAATTTATTACATGTGAGAAATATAAATGTAACCTTAAAATAGAAGTTAAACTCTTTTAGGTCTATATTTTAACATCAATTAACTCGTAACATTAGCTAACGATAACTCTAACCAATAATTGCCTTTTCGAAGTATTTATTACTAAGTAACGGTCTGTTGTAAAAGTTCGCGAATAACTGGGAGGTTGTACTATGAGCCGTGAAAATAGAAGTGTCCAACCCGCTTTTCCCTAATACTACTTTCATCCAACGGCTGATAGTTTGGCTTGTGGCGACTCTGTATGGTTTTTTGTATGTGATAAACAGCTTATAAATTTTCATTTGTTGGTCGTAAAATCTCCATTTTTTGGAGGTAACAAAAAAGGGCTCTAGCTGCGCAAAGTTTGTTATTGAAATTTGGCAATCTTAGTAACGGTTGCCATCTAGTTCCCGAAGTTTTTATTACGTCGGAGATATTACGTCCACACCTTCTTTCGTGACATGAATGAATTTTGAATTTTAATTAACGATAGGGTTTGTACCCTGTGTGCCGTTACTATGGCTATTAGAGTAACCACCTTACGAGTAAGTAACTCTAAACCTAAGTTTTCATTAACATCTGGAATATATCCGTAGTGCGGATTGAGATCAGCTGCACTTAGGCCCCATTGGGCCCCTTGTGCTTCCTCCATGAGGGAAATGTCTCCCTAGGTCATCGACCAGCCCAATGTTGTACAAAAGGTGATGATGTTGCCCAGGGGCATTTCCCTCAAATTGGCCATAGAAGGCCAACGTTCCCCCAATATGGATTCTCTGGTCGATGACACGGCGGGACATTCGCAAAGTACCAGGCCCAAGGATACTCAGGCTGGCTGCCTTCTTGGCCAGTTCGTCAGCTTCAATATTGCCGTTGCATGGTGAGTGTCCTTTGACCCAGCACAGGCAGATGTTATTCATCTGACATGCTCTCACAAGTGCTTGGTGACATTCCCATGTTGACCTTTTAGTTATTTTATAATTTTTCAGGGCCAGTAGTGATTGTCTACTATCTGTGCAGATTCTTATTGTCTTGCTCGTTATTTCTCTGCGAGCAATATCTTGTGCGGCTATGGTTATACCAGCGTTTGTACTACACTGGCATTTTTGTACATAGTCCAGTTGCATCGGAGTCGCAGATTTCTGGAATATATACCACAGCCTGCTCCATCCTTTTTCTTTGATCCGTCCGTGAAGACATAGTTTACACCTTCAACATCTCGTCTTCAACAGTAGTATATATGGTGTAAGGTTTATCAAAGACAAGCCGAGGCGGAATACCACCTGCACATGCCTGTAAAAAGGGTATCTTTCTGACAGCCTCAGTCCACAGGCGGCTTCTGGTTTAGCCACAGCTTGCGTTTGTTAATATGCCAACGGATTTGAGGCGAGTGATGGTAGTCAAAGCCACTTCTTCTAGATGTAGGTCTAGCGGTGGAAGACACAGCATTATCTCCATTGCTCTCGTTGGTGTTGTTCGCATAGCTCCGGTTATGCTCAGACAGGCAACTCTTTGTACCTGGCATAGCTTGAGTTTTGCTGTTATTTGTTGACTCTTGGGCCACCAAACAACAGCTCCATAGGCTAACATTGGTCTTATGCGTAGCCCATTTTCCTTGGTAGTGGCCTTCATAGTTTTAATACCTTGTTGAAATTTTTCACCTTGTTCCTCACTACAGTAAAGCCAGTAATCTAAGTGAGTGCGAAGGGAAATGGGATTTATATGAGTTGAAGAGGGATAGCGACCCATATGTTAAGCCGCGGACTGGAGACCCTAGTTCTATTCACAAAAAATTGTTACGATATACAATTTTACTCTAAGTATCCTTTTGTATTGCATAGTTATGTGATTTACCGCTTCTGTAGTAATTGGTACGTATTTTCTTTGTAAAATGCCACACAATTTTTTTCTCTAGTTTGTAGGTATATCAAACGAAAATACATAATAGGTACCTACATATTGT
>CAXKVY010011552.1:0-18170 GCA_964058915.1 Tetropium fuscum
TATATATATATATATATATATATATATATATATATATATATATATATATATATATATATATATATATATATATATATATATATATATATATACGTATATAACATATATATCTAGTGATTTCTCTATTTCCGCTTAGTGACGTCATAGAAATTCAAGCTGCAATTAAACACTTATTTCTGAATATTACACTTTATTTTTTTGGTCAAAAATTAAGGAAAAAAATGTACTTGTTGAATATGCAATTGCCCATTTTTGTTTCGATCGAGCGAAAATACCCCATTACTTGTTTACTCTTAATAGTGTTGATAAAAAAACATGTAGGTAAAACAGTATTTTCTTGGGTTCATGGAAAATTCCATGGGTTTTTTTTATCAATATTTTATGTTTCTAGTTTACTGTCTTTTACTTCCCTGTGAGACTACGTTGTCAAATCCCGAAGCATTTTAGCACATTAATAAAACATAATTTACTTATTCCAATTTATTTATACACTGAGTAATTTGTGAATAAATATTTTTCTTTCAAATAAGTTCTCAAATCCAAAAAATTAGGTATTTTTGTTCAAATGGATTTTTCCTTGAATTTATGAAGTACAAGGAAAACGTGTAACCTTGAAAATTTTAATAATTTTTCCCTGAGGCGCCATAATATTTTGCCCTACCCCCCCTAGCTTGAAAGCTGTCAACGCCCTTACCATTTAGTAAATGCAAGTTTCCAGCTAATACGTGGAAATTTCCAATTTGGAATATTCCATTGATGTAAAAAGTGTATCATGTCATGACGTAGTTTTTCTTAAAATTTTTTTTCCATATTTTTGTCCCAAGACATTACCTACGTCCTACGTGTTATAAAGCAAAAATCGGAAATAGAAAAAGTTCACATTTTAAGCAAAACAACGTCATGACACACTTTGATGATATATTTCAAATTCAATGGTATATTGCAATGTTCAATGACAGATAACAACAGACAGTTCAATGGTATATATTCCAAATTTCTATAAGACAAATTCAGTGGTGCCCAGAATAATTTTCTTCGTTGCGGACATTACGTGTGATATAGAAAAAAGGGAAAAGTGAAAATATTCACTTACTAATTGGAAATGTGTATAGAATAACACATCCACAAAAATTAATATCATGTATAGGCAATATTTTATTAGTAATAAAAATAAAAACAAAAAATATTTGAAAAACAAAAATTGATTAGTTAATCGTGTTATTTTAAGTATTAATCTACTTAAAATAACACAAATACCTAACCAATTTTTGTTTTGCAAATATTTTTCGTTTTTATTTTAATTATTACAAATATTATACACAATATTTATTTTTTTATGGATGTGTTATTAAGGCTAATTAATAATTTTCAAAAAGTTACACAAAATAGTGTTAAGTTATAGAAGGAACAATTTATGCTTTGAATTCAAACTCACTTAAAGTAAACAATGGAATACGGTTCCAATAAATATAAAGCTAAGGTAATTATAATATAATGTCTCTTAAAATAGTTTTGGCACGAAAATAGTCCGCCATCTATTTTTATTGACTGAAATTATATTACAAATCGTTTAACACTGCTATAAAACTTTTATATCAATTTCATTGAATGTATTTAAACATGTACATATACAATTAAAAAATGAATTGCAACTAAGTAACAAACAATAGCAGAAGTCTATAAATAAGTTATAATAAGAATAGGCATAGGGTAATAGAAAATAAAAATATATATGCAACACTTGAATAAGAATGAATAAGACTGAAATAAATTTAACCTATTTTTTCCAATTTAGATTTCTACATAAACTGTTATTAATAAATAGGTATTTCAAAAAGTGATGGAATGGGTACCCATTGAAGATATAAATAAGCTGGGGATTTAACTATTGTTAGAGGTTATTTGTTAACTATTAAAAACACTAATTTGACATACCAGTGGTGTGTATATATGACCAATGCATCTTATCCAAATTCAAGGAATAGACGGACCTTGCAAAAGCATCAGAATCTTCCTCATATCCCCCAAATATAAACATGCAGTTTTTCCACAAACAGGCTGTGTGCCCATCTCTTGCTGGAGGTATATTTCCTGTTGTCTTCGGAGCTGTCCAGCAATGCCACACAGTGTCAAAGCAAAATAATATTGAACAAGATGCCCTGTCGTTTCTTCCACCCCAGATATATACTTTATCTCCATATACAACTGCAGTGTGACCATACCTTGTATACATTTATATTTAATCCTTGATAGAGTAACTTATATAATCATTAGTTTTAAGGAGAAAAATTCAAAACGAAAGACAGATTTGCATATGGAAACCAATCATATACAAATGTGTCTTTCGTTACATTTTCGCCATATGTTTCCATTTTCAAATGTTGTTTAATTAAGTATTTATCACAACCTTTTCATAATAAGATAAGTAAGAAGGTATATTTAAAAATATTAAATAGTTATACCTAAATAATAGATTGTACAGTATAATATTTAATACAAACCTTTTAAAAGGCAGAATGTCGTCATTTTCAAAATAGGGCAGGTCACTGACAGGGTGTTTGGTCCATCTGAATGTGGTTGTATTCAAAACATGGACATCCATTGAGACATATTCTCTTGAGTTCTCCCCAGTGCAATATCCCCCAAAAGAGTAGATTTTGTGTCCCACACCAACAGCTGCATGATTAACCCTCTTAGGTCCACCTTCTAAATATGATATCCACCTCATTTTAATTCAAGTTCACATCAACAATAACACGTTACTGTAATGTAAATAAAGTAAGTAGGTACAGTTTTAAATCTCTGAAAGATCTTGAACTTAACATTTAGGTTATAAATATAAATATTCACTACGTTTTATATGCTAATAGCACAGCTTGTATATGGATTGTTGGACTTTTATAATTCTGAATATCAAACGTATATTAGCCACTATACTGTTAATAAAAGGAAAACATGGAAATGTCCATTTATCCCAGATCTTTTTCTTGTTTTTGGATCATTGGATTACAACACGACCTTGATTGCTGGATGGTGACGCTAGATTTTGACAACTCACAACACATGAACACATTTTAGTGGGTGTTTGTAGTGGCGGTGGTGCCGTGCCAAACCATGGGCGGACGGCTATTATTATCTAGGTAACAGCGGTTAAAAATAACTTACAAGGTAATCGAATCGTAATCTAATACTCTAATACATACATATTTAAATTACTAAAATTTATTGACGACAGGTCAGCCAATTCGATTAATTTTTTGTTACAAAATGTACACAAACTGATTAATCAATGTGACAATTTGTGCTTTTGTTTTTTCGATTAGCGCTGATTTCCTATGGTCACATAATAAAGGCATAAGTGACGCCACTGGCCACTGAACTGAAGCACTTTGTTTATGTTTAGGATTACAGTTTCAGAATCAGAATACAGGATCGTACTGGCCAGTGCCAGTGGTTCGACCCAGTAAAATAAATCTATATACCAATCAATATTTAATAGGTGCCCCATTGCTAGCAATTACTGCTTCCAACCATCTTGACATAGAATGAGCCAACATTCGACAGTAATCTGCACTCATATTTTTCCAAGCGTTCTCATAACGGCCGACAAAAGTTCTTCCCTGTTTTGCGGGCGAAAATTTCTGACATGAATTTCCTTGACCAATCGTCTCCGTCCCCAAATTTAATTGGATGGAGATCGGGACTTCTGGATGTCCAAGGCAAAAATTGAATGATTGTAACATAATGTTTTGTAGCACATGTCTATAATATTCGCCATTTAGCCTTCCTTCCATATGATAGCATACTTCTGGACTCTCCGCCTTCGCTCTTATCCAAGCCCACATAATTAACAGAAAAGAAAACTAAAAGAAAAACGACCACTACTAACACCATAGATAAAGTGAATAGATAGTCAGTACCCAGAGCTGTTGGAATTACTCTTGAAAAGATATTTAATTACAAATATCAATTACTCTCTCTAAAACCCGTCAATTACAATTACCAATTCCCACTAAAAGTAACACTCGGAGTAGTTTCCACAAACACCAAAACACTTTCCCTTCGCTCGACGCGCGTTTCGCCAACCAAGTTGGCATCATCCGGAGACGATTAAAACTAATCTTAAATTACAAAATCTACCATATTTATACTATTTTTCCGGTGACGTCACTAATGATATCACCGTGAAGTTACTATAACTAAATGGGACATTCACCATCATTCAGAGCATAGTTTTGGCAATTCATCATGTGTTACAACTTTTTTTTGGTAGGGACGAATTTTGCAAATTAATGTTTTCCTTGCCCGCGAAATAATTTGAAAAACACGTTTTTTAAAATATACATTGCCCTATTAAAACAACGGCTCGGGACATAACCAGGAAATTTTGGCTACTTATAGAAGACATTACAGTGCTTCCGATGGCAAATAAGTTTTTAAAATGACTTTTTGAAAAAAATAGCCTTAAAATCGCTACTAGCAAATCTGTGCACGGAAAATTTCACCCTGCGGAGAGCTATGTTAATTATTAAGAATTTATATATGAATATATGGAATTAAATGTAGACGAAACTATGAAAAAGTTTTGTAAAACAAAACCAGCACGCTAGGACTTACGGTTTTCGAGAAATCGAATTATCAATGCACTGCGTTTTTGTAGCGAGAGAAGCGCGAGCGAAGAACAAAATAATGCATTTGAAACACTATACCTGAATTTTAAAATACCACATCAGACGTATCACATAAATAGAGTATATCTACTATTATCCACATACCATTATTTAAATTTATTGTATATACGCTTTTGCACGGTACGCGAAAGTATTTGAGGTTACTTCCTTTACTGTTTCGACTATAATTACAACGCCTCGCGACAACACAGGTTGGCATTGTGTAAAAAATTGTAGCACATAATAATAATACTCACACATATCTATCTCTGTGTATGCGTACACAAAACGCAAAATCTTGTCAATTTCAAAACACAGTATTTACATTCAACTGTGTAAAAATCGCGCCTAAAATCATGTTGGCGAGTCATGTGAGATGCATGCGCACAACTGACCAATTTTGGTTCTGCAACTTGACATACTGTCTTTGTATCATGCTTTGAAACTATTTGTGATGCTCTCAGATCAAAAATATAATAAGTAACGTCATGTAAATTTGTAGGAGGGGGACACAATGTTTCTAAACAAAATACAGTATTTTGCGGGTGTTGGGATGGAATTGACCAATAACATATTGTGGTATAGTAAAGCAAACAATCATTCTCTCTGATTTCGCGGATGGTTTCTCACTTGCTAGAGTTTATCTTGTCTATCTTTCATCTGAGGATTCTGAGGTGATGCTCGTGTATATAACCTTAGTTATATATTATGTTATTCTATTATTAATACAAAAACAAATAAAACAAAATACTATGTATAAAAAATATATATATTGCTCTGATAAATAAAAATATAATAAAGGAACCTTAAAAATTAAGGCAAAAATCTAACATATCACAATGACCTTGACAGTTATATTTTGCATGACAGAAAATAATTCACTGAGAAAGGTAAAAAATATTTATATATACACATTTACCAGTTGCATATGTGGACATTATATACGGAAACAAACCACTTAGAAGTTCTTTCACCTTCATTGAGGATCTTCAGAGTGATGTATGATTTGTTTTATTGATAATAGGAAGGTGAAAGAACTTGTACAACTTCTAAGTGGTTTCCGTATATATGTCCAGATATGCAACTGGTAAGTGTCTTCCTTATTATTTATCTATTTGCTTATTTCTCTATGTAATGAATTGCTACAAACCCAAGACTTCTTTTCCCAAAACAAATACACAAGGTGTTCTGTAAGGCGTTGCCGCTCTGCAACAGGTGTAAGAGGGGTCATTTGGCATCCATATGAGTCACCTTTTCTTTTTGATCATTTATGTAAGTATTACCGTTGAATGAGAAATCAAGCATTCAATGGTATTAAGTACTAAATTTAACTTTTGATATTCTAAAATTGTGTCGTTTAGGAAAATGATATAGAGACGAAGGTTCATTGGCAAATCTTCCAGGAGGGGAGGAAGATTGTTTTGCGAGAAAAGGCATGTTACTCAATTCAGGTTATCTTGTATTTACACCCATACAAATCCCATCAATTACACCCATCCAATCATTGACACTAAACTTATTCTGAAAGGAGTCATAGACTATGAAAATGAATTGGTTGTGTTGAAAACACAATGCAAAATGATGCGTGTCTATAGCTGTCAGTGATATACTAATAAACAAGTATAAGTACTAATTCTGACTGTTTTTGAAACAATAGATTTGTTTGATTTGTAATGATGTGTATGATAATGCCACTTAAAGAGGATAAAATACAGAAGTTTTAAAAGTAATTGTAATTTGTACTACTATGTACATCACCGTCTTAAAAATTTTAATACTGAAAATTGAAACTATTTTAATACTGAAAACAATAAAACAGAACTTCATAATTTTATGTATTTCGGATATAGAAAAAATATTTCAGAATCACAAAAGTTAAATTTATTTAGTCTTATATTATTATAAATGATGAAAAATGTTTGGTTCATTTGGATGCCGAATGAGTCTCTACTACCTTGTTGCAGGTCGGCCTTACCAAACACTCTGTATATATACATTAGGAACTCACTAATCTGTCCATGTAGTAGTCTAGTACTGCCGGTAATTGTCTATAATAGTCCGGCATTTTCCACATCTTAATATTCGACAAACAGACATTTTCTGAAAATTTTCCAATATTCCAAAGTTTTAACAAAATTATACCTCATAAAGCAGATCTGTGTGTCCATCTCAGTCCTCACTGAATGTATAACTAATTTTAAAAGCAAAGTCAAAATATATATATTTAACAAAGTAGTAACAAGAAATGGAATGAATTTTATGTAAAGCAGCAACTGCGGTGAAACATAAATAATGTTACTCACTATTTGGTCGCTTATCACATATATCTAGTAAACCCTAGGTCTTCAGCTATACATATTGAAATTGCATAGCCCCTGCTACATAAGAAAATAAGATATTATTCAAGGGCAGAACATTTTAATATACGACATAACTGTGACTGAAATATACTTATTTAAGCATTAAGGGCAGAAGTTGCGTTTTACCTTTCAAAGCCAATAAGTTTGCCTCGCCAAAGGCTCCATCTCAAACTTGCCCGAGGCTAGGAGCAGCTACTACCATGATGCTTATTTATTTTCTGCACAATCAGAAGGTTAATAAATAAATTATAAATGCAGAACATAGATTCAGTCAGTTTGTATTTTTTCAAGTAGTACAACAGACTCGATAATCCGGATTTTCGTAAAATTCTAATTACTGGAAAATTATTTTAAATATATTTATAGATATGCATAGAAAAACCACTTCACTATTGAATTAATGTATTATATAAGAAAATTTACTGAAATAACAAATTAAGAAAAGTCAAATAAATATATTCTGTAATCCTAGGCAAAAAAGAACATTAAACTATTTTACATTTTTTTAAATGTTTAAACATTTCTCAAAATGGAAATATCATGAGAAGACATCTCATTTTCGTTAGCTCATTGCAAACATGTCCCAAAACACCTTCATCACATCACACGTTGACTAATCATGTCTAAATTTTTTGTGATCATTGAACTCGGAAAGTAATTGTAAACAAAACAATGATGCAACATCAAAACATCAATTCGGACTAGAAAATAGATATAGTGGTGAGCAGTTGACAATACGCGATTTTATTTACTTCATGTAATTGTGGCTCTAAATTTAATGTAATGTGTAGATAGGCGACCCGCGAATTTTACTCCAGCGCCCCCCAACGGCGTTTCTAGTAAGTTCTTGCTAGTCAATTTGCAATTTGACAGAATACACGTTTTGTAGACTATAATTATTTTGTAGTCTTAAATTATTAAATTGTCCCCGCTGCGGTATGGATAAACATTCATCATACTCTGGAAACAATTGTTGTGTAGTGGGCTGAAAAAATAATTACGGAAATACTGACGGCACTGTGAAATTTTACACATTTCCTAGCAGACCCCATGAAAGGACAAGACGAGATATTTGGTTAAGTAAAGTGAAGAGAAACTGGTAATTTCATTTCATGTTTACTCTTTACATGCATTTATTACTCAGATTTTTATAGTGTTGCTAAACAAAAGTGGGATACAACCAATTCTTCCACTTTTCTATGTTCCCAGCGGAAAAATGTGAGAAACTAATTTGCTTGAAACCAAAATGTATTATTTTAACACTTTCACTTCTTTGCACAGCACCACACCAAACGTCAAAATAGTTTGTTGTCTAGTGAAAACTTGTATGATTCACCGAGGGAGGCGCTCGCGATCAATATTTGCAGGTCGCCTATAGAAGCTTGTAAATTTATTAATTTGATATGTCAAAAGTGACTTTCAGTCAAATTTCTTTCCATTTCATGATTTTAAGCCGTGGTGAAACTTACAGATGTGGAAAAGACATCCATCGTAAATTATTTTAATGATGGCCACCTATTATTAAAATAATTGTAATCCCATCCCATCTTTAAGTGCTATTGCCAACCTTTTCCGGGTTAGCAAAAGTTGCATATTTGAATTGAAAAGAAAATGGCTGCAAGGTGAGGATTTAGCATACCATCATGGGGGAGGAACTGCTGGGAGAAGCAATTTATTTGGTTCAAGATGAAGAAATGATAAATTGGTTAAGAAGAAACCTCTTTAATACGGCTGCAACAGCTTGTCATGGTACGGTTTCCTGCTTTCTTGCGGAGAGCTAAAAAGCCTTGGTTATCTGACGGTAACAAAGAAGCATGGCTGCTCTTTGCCAACAATTATGTTGACAGAGATGAAGGTTTCTGATCTAATGTAATTTTCTCCAACGAAAAAATTTTCACTTCATGCCATGATGGGTCACCCGTGTGTACAGACCAAGAAATTCGTGGTACGAAGAAAGATATACCAAGCCAGTTTACAGAAGCGGTGATTATTCTGTTAATATGTGGGCTTGGATAAGCGAGGCCAGTCCAGGAGTCTGTTGGTATATGGAAGGAAGACTAAATGGAGAACACTATAGACTTTTGCTGCAAAACATTATGTTACCATCCGTGCAGCAATTGTAACCAGACAATTTCACCTTCCAGCTGGACAATTATTGGTCAATTAACAATTGCAGATTAGTGTGGGACTAGTTCTTGGACAACAACATTCAAGTTTTGCCTTGGCCATCCAGAATTCCCGATCTCAATCCAATTGAAAAAAATTTGATAAAAAGTCATATCCGGACTATATATATATATATTCGAATTATAGCATACGGATTATCGAGGCTATACTGTATATGTAATTTAAAATTGCAATGCCATGTAGGTAAGTAGTTATCAAAACAATGTTGTACCTCACCATCATGTGAAGTTTTTGATTGGTTGACCATATTTTTTTACTGAAAGTCACCATGAAAACTAAACATAGAACGTGAAGACGATTCTTGTTTTGGCATTAAGAACCAGCAAATGAAATTTCTTACTCGACATTTCCTACTTCTGTCATCGTGCAAGAATTTTACTTATTACCCTATGGGTTTTTGTGAATTTTTTAAGCCTAGTTACCAAAAATGTGCTGCAGCTAAATATCCATTACTGCCCTTGAATAATCTCGGTAAATATGTCAAAAGAACCGATTGTAAAAAAGTAAATGCTAATAGGTACATCTTTTTAAATAATTAACAATATATCTATATTTTTATACAATACAATTTACAATAGTCTAACCATGAATAAACTAATGGCAGATCCCAGCGCTAAACCGATTCCCATGAAAATGGTCATTATTGATGAGGCAATTTCTTTTTCATGGTGATCTACAATTCTAAAAAAAAATAATACATTTTAAGATTGTACAGGGTAAGTCTCTTAAGATTGACACCCCCCTTATCTCACTTATCCTTTGCCGATTTAATTCATTCAAAAAAGGAGTGGACGCGGTTTTTGATGAATTTTTATAATCTGTGCACGGATGTTAAAAATCTCAGGTGGCAAAAATCTCAAAAAACAGGTGGCGTGATTATATAACAATTACACATTTTTGGATTCAGAAAATTAAGGACATTATTTTGGTCTAAAAATATATGAGGTGTTCCATTTAAAAAAATCATGTTTTATTTTCCACCCTGTATATTTTACGAGATTTTTAACATCTGTTCTCAGATTATAAAAATTCATCAAAGACCGTGTCTACTCCTTTTTTGAATGAGTTAAATCGGCAAAGGATAAGTGAGATAAGGGGGGTGTCAATCTTAAGAGACTTACCCGGTACCTTTAGTAGGGGTGTCAGAGGTTTTGATTTGGACTTTGGCCGGACCCCGCTGACTTTTTTATAGGGCTTGAATGAAAAATATTAACGTATATAGTAAGCTATTAAAAAAGTTATAATGAGCGAGATACGCGTCATGTTTATTATTGGAAATTTATATTTTATTTATTTTTAGTTACGCCTACCCATTTTCGTCAAGATCGGTACGCTGCGGAGCGTTCCGATATTTCAAATTAACAATATTGCAATAGAGTGCCATATTAAAATTTTTCAACTGGATGCAGCGCATTTTGTTAAGCATTCTAATGACTATGTAACACTCCATTTTCAAATTAAAAAAAAAATTTCCTACTTTTATCATGTTTTTATTTTTTCACATTTTTTAACCTTGGCCTTAAAAATTGCAGCGAAAAAATTTGTACGATTTCTTTAAATGCTTAATACTTAGGTAAAATCATTCGCTGAACAACTTTTGTTAGAAACTTTTTTTTCTAAAATCATTACTTTTTCAATTACTGAGAGAAAAGTGAAAAAAGTACCGTATTCAAAATTATTTTGCAAAAAAAAGCCATGATGTGTGTCTCGCCCACTGGCGAGATCTTTTTTAATGGCTTACTATATACGATAAGATCTTTCATTTAAGGCCTATTTCAGCGGGGTCCTTCCAAAGTCCATATCCACATCTCTGGCACCCCTACTACTTGGTTATCAATAATGGGAACTTACTTGGGTACATAAATGGCTACTATATTTGCTAAGTACCCGTTACTAAGGGCACATGCAAATAATATTATGATGTATTCATAGTCCCTATAAAAAACAACACCCCAGTAATGTCTTGGCTGGGCATTGCATAACATTAAGAGCGGTATGAATATAAATCTTGCACTACTTAATATCATAAGCATCGTTATATTCTTTGGCTAAAAACAACATATAATTACTGATAACATAGATAATGTAATAGTAACATTATTACTCTCAAAATTCGACCAGCGAAAATCCTTCCAAAGTAATCTCCACAGCTAAATAGCAAATATGCTATTGTCGGCACGAAATACACATCTATAAAAATAAATCAAGAGTTACATTATATTAATGTCGTTAAAAAATATTAATTACCATTCCATCTATTTCCGTGCCCTTTACCTTCTGACTCAATTAAAACTGTCACACCAGGATACACGGATAAGGTAATGGTGAATGTCAAAAATACTGATATGCCATGTACCCACATTTTCTTTAAAATCACCTTGTAGCTTATATCGTACGATACAGAATCGATTTGAAACTCATTCGCCTCTGGTTGATGGACTAGGTAATACTTGAAAAATACTGTTTTTTCCAATAATATGTAACAAATAATCGTTATAATTATTGTGAGATTCGCTATAATAAAGTAAACTAGAGCCGTGTGGATTGAGGATGCACCTATAGATAGAGACACAATTTCAGCCACAGCAGCAAATATACCACCTAGGGCTTGACCGCCTATAACTGCTGTGATGTAAATAGGAGAGAACTTGCCCACCACTCCAAAAATGCTCCCCGAAAATATGGCACTGCATACTGAAATTTGAAAAATGTACAAAAACTTGCCATGTTTATAACTTTATATAAATAACATATTTGTA
The DNA here is from genome assembly GCA_964058915.1 of Tetropium fuscum. NCBI lineage: Eukaryota > Metazoa > Arthropoda > Insecta > Coleoptera > Cerambycidae > Tetropium > Tetropium fuscum. The sequence goes on from CAXKVY010011552.1 coordinate 11,977, forward strand.
AAAATTGTTTAAATTGTTTTTTTATGTATCATATTTATAATTGTTTCAAATATATATATATATATATATATATATATATATATATATATATATATATATATATATATATATATATATATATATATATATATATATATATATATATATATATATATATATATATATATATATATATATATATATATATATATATATATATATATATATATATATATATATATATATATATATATATATATATATATATATATATATATATATATATATATATATATATATATATATATATATATATATATATATATATATATATATATATATATATATATATATATATATATATATATATATATATATATATATATATATATATATATATATATATATATATATATATATATATATATATATATATATATATATATATATATATATATATATATATATATATATATATATATATATATATATATATATATATATATATATATATATATATATATATATATATATATATATATATATATATATATATATATATATATATATATATATATATATATATATATATATATATATATATATATATATATATATACATATACATATATATATATATATATATATATATATATATATATATATATATATATATATATATATATATATATATATATATATATATATATATATATATATATATATATATATATATATATATATATATATATATATATATATATATATATATATATATATATATATATATATATATATATATATATATATATATATATATATATATATATATATATATATATATATATATATATATATATATATATATATATATATATATATATATATATATATATATATATATATATATATATATATATATATATATACACAGTATATCCGTGGATTGAGTTTACAAGAGGACCAATGGACCAAAACGAGTCATCCCGACTAAATCTTAAATAATAATGACACTTAATGTCATTGTCTTGCTATTCATTACTAAATTGTTCCATGACGTAGCGATATGATACATCCCCATAACGTTTTATTATAAAAATCTGTTGCTCAGTAGATAGCATTTTGATGAGAACTGTTTTACATCAAATAATTACTTCATTACAATAAAGACAATGACAAATATGTCATTATGTGTCAGAATTATTTTAGGATTTAGTAGGTAAGACAAAAAAGGCAATCTTGATAAAAGTTTAGAAAATTAGAAAATACAAATAATCATGAGAAACTTCAATTTTGTTGTACAGGGAGCGTACCTACTAATTTATAAAATAATAATGACATTATGTCCGTATTATTTAAAAATTGCACTTGAATAAGACGTATTTTAGTTTTGTACTTGTCCCTGTATAAAAAATTAAATTTTTGATAACGTGAATTATCTTATTAGTAAAAACTAATAAGATAACAGTAAATCTTAGTATAGTAAAAACTAATAGGTATTAGCTTTCTCATAACAGAAAAGTTTGGTGACAATATTTTAATATGCGGCTAAATATTAAAACCCCTGGTGCTTTAAGAAAATAAACGTTTTTAAACTGCTACAAAAAAAAATATTTTTTAGGTCTATTTGTGACCAAAAAAAAAAGATAACCTAATCTAACTAAAAGTGCATAAATGGAGGAAGCAGTTATTTCAGCTCTAGCTGCATGTTTTTTCAAACCAAATGTTTTTTCAAACATTTCTTGAAGAGGCAAAAGAAATTCGAGAGCAAGAATATGAATTCGATAAAAGCCGATGCTCTGTTCGAAAGAAATGGTATGATGAAAGTGAAGATAAAGTTAATAGAAAAACTCAAGATTGAAGTGTATTTTCCAATACTAGAAAGATTTAGCTCAGAACTGCAAGAATGGCATTCCAATTATAAAACAATTTGTGATACATTCAGTTTCTTGCTAGATATTGACGTACCTACTTTAATTGAAGGAGCTAAGAAATTTCAGAAAGATTACAGTCAAGATACTGACAGTTGACAGTTCATCACATTTCATTCATGCATCCATTGTACATGTCGCGGTTGTGCTACGATCATCGGAAAAAAAATCTCGAGACATCCTACCGTCTTTCCTAAAAGAACATGAGTTGATGTTGACTTGGCCTAATATGGGCATCGCCCTTCGAATTTTTCTCAGCATGGCCGTAACAAATTGTTCAGCAGAGCGTTCATTTTTAGTGCTGAAGAGAATAAAAAATGACGTTCTACCATTGGCGAAGAGCATTTAGATTCAATGGCAATCAAAAGCAAAAACTTTTAACAAGAATGCATTTCTTTTGCATCTTTCTCTTTTTTTGGTCCATTTTTCCTATTGTAAAGTCAATCCGGGGACATTTGTATATAGGGGGGTAAATGGTTTTTAAAAAATGTGATGAGTAAAATATTTTTTAAAAACAAGATTTCCTAATTCGTAAACTTAACTAGCGTAATATGGGATACTTACCATTAAGTAATACAATGCAAGCTAATGTTATTCCAAAAAATACTTGTTGACCTAAAACAAAAATATAATTCTAGTGTAAACTGAGTTTACTATTAAGGGCACAAAATATGCTCAATACAAAGTGGTGATAAGTGGCAAAATAAAATACAAATATAATGTTTCCTGGTAAGTTTTCTTGCTATAGTATGAAAACCAAGTGTTATTAAATTATTAGTATCACGGATGGTGTCATATACGAGTATATGAGACCAAAATACAATTTGCTTTAAGTGTAAATAATTTTCTTTATATATACAAAAATTATGCATAATATAAAAAAAACATTGACAATGATTAAAAATTTGTTGACTTGTGTTTGTATGAAATTCCTCATTATATGTCATCTCAGTTTAAGGAAAATTTGAGCTTCTATGCATTGCCTAGAGATGCCTCATACAAGAGTGTTGAAATGAGTGTTGATTTTTAATTTTTCATGGATCTTAAGATGATCGAAAGTAATGCTTGAGAAATCCTAAATTTTTCTTCAATTACTTATTTCAAGCAATATACCTACATAAAAAAGTAAATATAGGAAGTGCAATCATATTGACGATTATTCTAAAGGTCAATATATTAATTTGAAATTAGCTTTGTATTTATCTGTAATATATTACTTACATTCATCTGTATTAATATTTACAAACACCAAGGTTAAAATCATTAATATTAACATAAAAATCAGAGATCCAATAACTCGGCTCCTTAGTGCTATCCTAAAAAAAATATCTATTTTAGTTTCTATATACCATCTTAGTTTAATTTTATATAGGTAACTATTTATTAACTAGGTAACTACTACAGAATGTATTACATGGTAGAACTGGATATTGTAAACCATATTTGGTGTAAATATTTAACTAAATATATAAAAAAAAGCCAATAACTTTCTGTAGTCCTCAGTGTAGTTCTACAATTATACTAAATTCAACTTCCCATAATTATATAAAACTCAGAATTAGATTCCAGAAAACAGATAGTCAGATTTACCCAGGACGTGAAAGCTGTATTTGCAGTTTGTGCAACAATATTTGGTTTGTGATTGACCAATTTCAATCCAAATAGTGTGATGGCTTTCTGTATCGCGGAACTGTGTAGAAAATTGGGTAGACTATATATCATATATGGTTGAATATCTTCCCAAATCCTACCCCAAATCATTCAATCAGAGGAAATAATAAACATTATTATTGATAATAATAAACATCTAATGTATTTGATACTGTTGTTTACTTTGTATTTTTTATTATTTAATCTTTCCTACTAATGAAGAAATTGAAATAACGTGTGTAAGCAAGTATATTTGCAAGACTTATCCATCATACAGGAAACTGGTAGAAATGTTGAAAAAATTCTTACCTATGGCTAATTGCAGTATTTAATATTAAAAATACTAAATTTGGAAATGCAGAAGCAACACTTAAATATGAAGTAAATTCTGCTTGCAAAGGCGTCCTTTTCAGTGAGGCATTCACGGTGCTACTGTTTAGGCTTATATTCCTAAATTTATACATCCAATACTAAAAAAAATGTATAGATATTAATATAATACACTCTACAGATGCATGAATTGAATATAATTAATAAGTGCTCGAATTTGTTAGAAAGATAATGTTTAGTAACAAATGGAACAAGTGAGAAAGAAAATATAACAACTCAATAACATATTTATGTGTGATGTATGTGTGAAACTCTATTGCAGAACAAATTCTTCCTTGATGTGGCGTGAAGAGGGATTTGAAATTTAATCCAGATCCATCAGAGAAGGTTGTTGATTGAGGCGGTATCTAATAGGTTGTACTACTTATATATTCACACATATTTGTGTCTAAGAACATTAATTCAGGTGGATTGTACACAATCAACATACTGAATATAATAATGCCAGGGAAAATAACCTGAAGGAGTAAGCAACGTGCACCTGCACTGTAGTTGTTCTACTAACGAGGCTAATATTTAATTTTGGGAGTACCCAAAAATGCCTGCGCTTCTTTTTTGAGTTCTATCATGACATAAGATATTGTAGCTAGAGATGGCCACGATAAAATTGGAAATTTAGGGGATAGCCATGTTTCTACAAAGAGAATAACAGCGGGTTCGACATTATATTTGGCAGGGAGTGAAGATATATATATACCTATAGAGTATGTACATATTCACAAATTGTTTCTTCATTTGTTATTTGATACGATGGTTGGCAAGTTTCTAAAAATATATTTTGGTAATAAATGCAGTTGCAATTTGCAATACCTACTTAGACTTATTCACTTACATCGTCAGCTGTAACATAGAAGTTCCATGGCAATAAAGTAACGATCCCCAGTAAATAAAATATTAAATATGACATATAATACCTATCCTTAGGTTCCAGTGGATTAAAAATAGGCTTATCATCTTTAACTACAATCTGCTGCTGGTAATTTTTTTCGTCCTCATTGTCAGAATCAAATTCTTGTAACAATGGAGTGGTATTTACGGAATAAGCCATAATATTAACACTACAACTTCTACTTATATCACTGGGCTGGGCGTCTACGACACATTAAATTCATAAAATCGTAGGGCTCCTGTTACAATCATAAATAAATAGATAAAATAAAAGATAATGGTGACAGCTGGCTCTGGTTTACTTTTACCACTTTTACTAAACCACAGAATAAACTCTTTGTTGTTTATTTTATTTTATGTAAGAACACGTGACAACCCAGAAGAAGAAAGAGATTTGTAGAATCATAGATAACATAGGTTAAAGTAAGGTTAAAGTCACTAGCACGCATATATCCTAGCACGTTACATAAACCAACGATTATAGACTAAACAGGATTGCTTATCCCCATAAGCGCAACGTTAGACAAATCTCGTAGGCCCCCACCACGCTTTTGACGTCAGCGGATACGTACGGCGTAGGTTCATTGCCCCACCGGTGTATTTCCCGGCGTTTGTGTAGTGTGTCATTTGTACATTAACATCGTGCCTATATATAGAGAAGATATATTATAGAGAAGCCTAGCATCAATTTGGAAACAAAAGGATGCCGGCCGTTGGCGCAAAAGGATGCCGGCCGAACTTAACCGCTGACGTCAGATCTTGTCTAACACGTGGCCGATAAGCAATCATGTTAGTCTATAATCCTTGACATAAACCACGTTACTAGTGACCATATTATTGTTATTCTGTGATATTAGTTAGGTTAGAATTTAAAATTGGTGGGGGTTTCTATTTTAAAAATTAATATATTGTTTTCTGTTCTGCTTATGGGCCTATGGGGACTCAAGTTTAAGATCGTCTGTAGACGTGATAGGAAGAATGTTAGTGAAATAAGTTGTATAAATATTTTTTTTTATATTTTGATTGACTGAGTGTTCAAAAAGTAAAGCCTGATTTATACATTGCCGTCCGCCGCCCTTCCGTAGAAACTTCAGCAATAGCACGCATAGATATTACACCAAGAATTAATAGCACGTAATCCTTTAACGTAATCCGGGATTAACGCGACGGTGCACTCGGCCATAAACCATTGATAAATTATCTTATCCCGCTACCGTAGAAATATGACCAACTTTCATGATTATTACGTTGCGGCCTTATAGCAACCAATGCACTGTTCCCAACCGCAGAGAATTTTCCCTTTTTAGGGAATTTTGGTAACCAAAAGGGAAAAGGGATTTTTTTAAAATAAAATTC
>CAXKVY010011553.1:0-15637 GCA_964058915.1 Tetropium fuscum
TCCCCACACTGCCGAAAAAAAAATGCAAAGATGTAAAATATATACATGGATAGTATATTTGAAATGTACAATACAATAAATGTATAATACAATGTACAATACAATAAATGTACGAAAAATACAGTAAATGTATGAAATGCATGAAATGTACAATACAATAAATGTACAATGTAGGGAAGACGTACATAAAGAAAGAAAATTTATATATACATACATTTATTTATTACCTACATATTATTACCCTCAATTTATTTTATATATAAAATTAATAGTTTGAAATACATGTTATTTTACATGTAGATATTTCATTAAGTTAGCCTTGAATTGATTTCCAGTTGTAGACATTTTTTACACTATCTGGTAACTTATTGTCTATATAAAAGAATAAAATTGTAGTATTTCTTTGTAATGTCAAAATAACAGCCTTTTACTGAATGCTTTTATTAACCATTTTTTAATTTTTTGTCTGTCAACAGACTGATACTGTTTATTCCGGCTAATCTCAGAATCTCGGTTCCGCGCGTTAGTAAATAATTAACGTAAATCTCCTGCTCGATCTTCGATTAATAATAAAATAAAAATAGTAAAATAATAAAATAAACAATAAAGTAGCAGTGCCCAGTACCGCGCGCGCACCGAATTGCGACTTCCACAGCTTCCTCCTTCCACGACTTGATATCACAAAGGCTGCCTGTGGCGAGGGGTCACTACACGTGTTAAGTTCGCGCGGACGAAGTCGCAGGTAACAGCTAGTAATTAATAAAACCTCTAAAGGTCAACGTTTTAGTATTACAAGTTTCAGTTTGATTTAATATATATATATATATATATATATATATATATATATATATATATATATATATATATATATATATATATATATATCTATATATATATATATATATATATATATATATATATATATATATATATATATATATATATATATATATATATATATATATATATATATATATAAATATATATATTAGTTATTCACTCTAACGTTTCAGGCATTAAAGATATAGATAAAAATAAGATATAGATAAGTAAGTCTACCACATCTCAAAATAATTCTCATTGCTCAGTTTCTGAGTTTACGTAAATATGTTATTTTATTGAGATCAAACATATAAATAATGTAGGACAATGTTCAAAATGGGGTTGAATAATAGTTTTGTATACAGGGAATTTAAACTTATTATTCTGACACCTTCGAAAAAAATATAATTTCTTCCTAATTTTTTTAAATATAATTATTTGAAAAGTTACTATCTTGCTTATAATGCTTAATGCTTATTGTTATTATCTTGCTCTAAAAGTTTGAAGTTACTGTAATCGTTATTGACAATTATTTCTGTCTGAACTTATGTGGTAAACATATTCCATCATCTTATTATCATAACGAAGTGGGAAGTAATTACACCCAGACACGCTATAGTGCTAACGAATGAAAGAGGAAAAAATATTTTAGCGGAATACAAGGGTCATTACACACACTGATTAATTTGAACCCCAATATTCCACGGAAATTATACGACACACCTTTTGTAAGAGGGTCCCAAGGTTTTAATATCCTAATTGGATGATGCTTGTTTTAGTAGGAGAGCTGGTAGACAATTTTGGGTAGGTATTTGAGGCAACTTGAAAATGTGTATAATACTGCTTTCTTAATGTCTGAATACGAAATAGAAGACCAGGCCGAAGGGTATTGGACTTAACCAACCCTTGAATTTTTAACTTTGGGAAATTAATTTAGCAAACAATATCTCTGGCATTTTGAAATTTTGATACCTTCAAATTTAGTATTTAATGAGTCTAAAATAAAAAAGACAGATTATTTAGTCGGGTCTAACATTTTGCCAGGCGGTTTCACAATTGTATTTGAAAAATATCAAAAAAATATATTTGAGGCACGTTGAGATTTAGACAGGAAAATGTTGATATCTAGAATTTTATTTAATAGACAGGTCTTGTGATGGAACATTCAACCTGCCAGGTGATCAAGAATGTTATATACGAGTGTGAGTGAGTAGCGCTATGGGTAGGTCTTAGGAATCATAGTGCGCTGCGGTGCCATTGTCTCTCGCAAGACCACGTGACATAGAGAACGCTTGCAGCTGATCGATTTTTTTTCGAGTAGTTTAAAGGTTCTCGTCCTAGTGAAACACGTGCATATATAAAAGATCAATTTCACTTGTAATTATTTTTCTTAGCCAATGGGTGCGTGACAATGCTGAACGTAGACATGATTGACGGCTACAACACGTGGCATGGGAGGGCTCTCATGTATAACACCTCATTCCTCAACCTGGTCAGAGGCAAGAATTGCAAGATTGAAGAAGGTATCCAAGTTACGAAGCCAGGGAAACTGGGTCATTTGGAAACACTTGGCCGCCTGAGCAAAAACCAACCAGAATGGACTCAAGTCAATTTGTATCTACGATGTACAAAACCCAATTGATGCGGTAAAGTAATCAGCGAGCGAATTCATGTGGTTGTATGGGAAATGGAGAGAGCGCTTGGACATCCTTGGACGGATTTATTATCAGCTATTTCAGAAATCTCGTCCCTGTAACCATCCCTCCTCAATGATCCTCTAGGAATCCCTGACACTATATACTTCGTTCTCCTTAATTCAGTTGAACGGAGAGGTGATGAACAAAAATGCTACTTTGTGACATTGACCAGCCTCTAAATTACAAAGCCAGAGAGTGTATTATCATCAGTGATCGTGCGCCTAGGTGGATTCCACCTGCTGATGTCTTTTATGGGTGCTATTCGATACATAATCGATGGACTGCAGGATATCCTTAGCACCATTTACGCAATTTAGTCTACAGGAAAGATGCTGATGGGGCCCGCATATTCAAGAGCTGTCAGGGGTGATATTTTAGTACACCTGCAAAAACTGTATTGGCAACAATGACCATTACTGACGACGAGAATCAGGACATATTGGATATGCTGAATGATGTAGGAGCTCCAAATTTTTCACAACGCCAAGACCAACCAGCGCTCATGTCATCAATTTTGAATTGATGCCAAATGTAGTCTTTCAAAATGACTGCCTTTGAAAATTGTAGTATTTTTATAACGTGGAATTTAATTTTCTACAACTTTTGATCTATGGATTTTTCCAAAAGGAGTATTTTTTTCAAATGCATATGGTCTTGGAAAGTGGCAAAATGAGAAATGAGCGAGAAATGAGAAAGGCGAAATGAGAAATTTTCCCGGTTTCGAACTTTCGATTTCGGCTATATCAGTGACCAATTCGGCTATACCAATTTGGAGTTTTAGATGTTCATTCGACGAAGAATTTAACCCTCTGTAATATTGAATGGGATGATATTTTCCGTGCGACGACACACCGTTTTCCAGCTACAAGCAAAAACTAACAAATGGTCAAACATTTCGCAGATTCTTGGCTCCCAAAAGTTGATGATGATGCAAACTCAGATAACACCAATTTAGGACAAAATGAAGGTATTAAACGATTTCCAGCTTACTGTAAATTAATTTCTCAAAACACTTTTTATGGATCTAACATTACTGGCCTACTATAAAAACGTATTTGAAATCATTTATCGATTTTTAGGTGTAGCCATTGTTTACCGAATTCCAAAAATCTACAGTGTATATGAATAATGAATACTTACTAAATATACATTATTAATTTGTATTTTGGGTTATTGATTGGTTTTATTTTGTTGTAATTTTAGCCTTCGGTATTATTGTTTAACTATTGTATTATTGTATTATTCCAACTAATATTATATACTTTATATTTGAACATTCTAGTTTTGGGCAAGTCCCATACCTTTGTAACGTGGTTTAATAGATAATAAATGTATTATTACTGTAAGAGTCCAACCAAATCCAATATAAAGCAGAAATTCAAAAAATTATTAGTAAAAATGACGGTTATAATTTATTTATATAGATTAATTATTAACAACAAACAATTTAATTATCCAATTAAAGACAGTTTTTATGTATTTGATTACTGCAGAACCTTTTTCATACTTTATCTATCGCTTCGTTGATATAGTAATAAATCTAATTGGATGTAATTATTCTTTCATTGTCATATTATTTGACCTCAAACCGAGCCGATCATAAACCGATTTTTATTAGATGCAGAGTGTGACCATGAATGTGTTAGCGGTTACATTATCTTGATTAGATTGAGAAAAGCACTTTTTAATTGAACAAAAATAACTATAATTTCCGTTGTCTGTAGTACATTGCATTATATTTGATTGGTGGTACATGGTATTATATATTATGTTTTCATAAACATTATTAAACAAAACATTATTAAACAATGTTGTATTCCGAAGATATGGTTTTCATCAAATATGACGTTTAAGTTACATAGAGCTAGCTGCTGCTCCGCTTCGTGTTATTCGGTCATGCCCAGTCAGCGTGCGTACAATCGAAAAAATTGAAATTTTGTTTTTTTTTTCATTTCGTTTCAACATTTTCGTCATCAATTTTGTTTAAATCTTTTCAATAACACATTTCGATGAGAAATCCAATTCTCTACAAAAAGTTTGTTGTAATGTATATCAAAATTTTGCTTCGTTTGTGAGATATATTGAAAAAACAAAAACGGTGCATCTTCGCCCCTATTTCCAATTTGCTCCCTCTAATTTAAAAACAATCCGCGGTTTTTTCTTCTATAATAACCCATTGACCGATTCCTGACCGACTATAGACGACTTCTGAAAACACATGTATCATGATACCTGGTTCTCATCTTGCTTCAACGCTTCGTTCATCAAATCACCGTCTTCAACAAAGCAATGGCAGATTTGAATAAAACCTCTGGCTTTTTACCTTGTCGGGTGATATGAAGTTATAATCTATAAAGAGTTTTGAATTTATGATAACCAGCTTGAGATCGTTTTGTATTGTAACTTGTTCTTACGAATAGAGTTTCTTTATCTGTATAACACTATAGGAAGGGTGACAGAAAAGAAGTGCAATGATCGGTATCTCGAATGTCGGTAGGTATACCATATCTGATAGCAGCGTCTAATCTCCTACAGAAACTAATCAATCACTGTAAAAAACAGACCTTATTGGTGCTTGGACATCTCGTATTATGATAAAATCTGTAATGTGATATTGAGATAGGATATCTTATTTACGAACGCTATAAACAAAAATAAATTTAACAACATTGACATACCGTTTCGTTCAGAATAAAGAATTTGATTTAATTTTAATTTAACGCAGGCTGAAAATATTATTCAAACTATTAAACTCCGAAATGACAGATGTATAAATATCGCACTCATTTGTGATGAATTTTTTTTGAGAAAAGTAGTTAACTTTGGCATCCGAAGCATTTGAGAAAGAGCAGTATGTGACTACCAGTTAAGTTTTTTGTAATCGTTTTCATAGCTTTGTGCTGATATATAATTTTCAATCAATCAAATCCAATATTAAATGAGAATAAAATTTGACTTATTCTCATTTAATATTAATATTAATTTATGTAACTAACTCGTATAAATTTATAAATAAATCTTAGATGTTTCTAGAAAAAATGGCGTGTATTCTAAGTAATAAGTCATAGTGTGTTATGACTTATAACTCACGCGTGTGTTATGCTGCCCTTTATTTGTATGTACGCCTGTGAATAATAAGTGGATAACTTGTGTCTATTGGATAAACTCCTTTCTTCTAGTTGGAGCAGAGCTGCGCTATATTAATATGGGAATTATTAATAGTGATTGGCAGTTTGGGCCGCCATAATAAGTCAGTCACTGAAGACAAAGTCAACTTTTCTAACAAAACCCCAAGTTTCCAAGAATTGACACAAAGTTGGAGATTTTTTGCAACCCATTTGAAGCTCCGAACATTACAAAAAATTTAAAACAACAATTATAGCGTCGTTACAGCGAATTGTTTTCAAATTCCTAGTGATGCAACAAAAAAACTTTTTCAAAAATGTTACTGTCAGAGAAATTTATTGCTAACGTCCAATGCCTACATCTGAATAGAATATTAATATACTTACAGCCACAATGAAATGTTGATTAACATTAACGACTTTTTAAATTTTATGTCACTTTTGGAGTGGGCACGTCTTGTCAGCTTTAATGTTGTATAGAATGGGCTGATTCAAAATTTAAAAAAAATGCAAACAATTATCTTGCCGAATACACCTGGATCCTTCATAAAAATACTTAAGATTTTGCCATTAAGATTCTTTCAAGCGTGTTGCTTTAAATTAATTACCAAGCAACACGCTTTCACATTCCCAATGACAAAGTTAAATCTGTATTATCAATGCTCTTGGTGTACTATAGGTGGAAATTGAAAGCACTAATTGCAAATGAGGAAAATGTAACAGTTGTTGCCTGCAGAGTATGTTATACATCATAAATCATTGACAATCCTTATATCGATTAACTATTCTTCGATCTAGATCCATCAATTTTCTTAGATAAATGCATCTTGTAGCAGACATTCCAATCCAGAAGATTCAATTATGTCTCAGATCTCGTTAAGTAAATTATTCACATGCTTTGCACATGTATTGCAGAGAGAGCTACTTTTTCTCTATAAGTAGAGATTTCCTGCCATTTATAGAATACCTATCATTTTGAATCAACATTAATGGATTTTCCCGGGACTGTTTTTTTCTGCGGCGTGTTAGATGGGCGTTTTAATGCAACCATTAGAAAACAGTTGTGATACATGACTAATTTCTGTATACAACCCGTTCTTATTTTATATCTCAAAGTTTACGTATACTGAATAACATCTGAATGCATTGGTTAACCTATTTCACAAACAAATTTAGTTAAGCAAAGTTTTTATTGAGAAATTTGGTAACTGCTATTGGATAATGGTGCCCTGTTATTAAATAACCTTATAGAAACATTAAATTGGTATTTTGGTTCAGCTTGTTGCGTGGGTTTCGCAAAATGTGCCATGGATCGCTGCCAGGGACTATAAATAGTAACTTATGTTATGCTTAGGTATAAACGTATGATATAAATTTATGCAATGATTAAAATTAATACTTTCTATTAAATACAGCAAGATGCAAGCAATATTGAAAGTTATTGGAGTGCTATACAGGTTAATACTTACTCGATACATTCAAGGATATGGATATACATTTAAAATAACTAGGGGTATTCTTTTACCCCCACAAAGCCGGTGCTGCCTCAACATCGCTCTAATATAGTACCATTTGCAAAATCACAATATATACTATGTGATAATTTTTCTTTAATTTATTCCTAGGGTATTACTTATTACAAAACTTGCCTTATTTTTAACTAACTAAGGATGGTCTAGTCTCATGAAAATAAATGCAGCGCCACCTATTCATCTTGACTACAGTATGGTTGTGGTCGTTTTCCGCAAGTTTGTCCTAAATTCTTCATGCTAGTGTCGCTGATATTAATGTTTGTTGTGTCCAAACATTTATAAAAACACAATATGCCACATAAGTGTGCTTACTTTTGTGTATGTAATGTATCACTGACATAATTTCGTTCACAAAATATGAAAGTTTTTGCATTTAAACATATTTTAAGATGGCATCTGAAGGTATATTTTGTGGCATAGTTTAATAATTTTTCTTACTTTAATATTATGCATATGTAATAAATAAAAAAGTCAAGTTTTCAGATAGGATAATTAATATTTAAATGTTATTACATGGTCGCGGACAAATATTATATTAGTACATTTTGAGAGAAATTATTAAAACCAAAGAATATTATTTATTATGTGAGGGATGATAATAATGTAATATCGCATATTCAGGAATTTCCGCATATCTGTATATCTGTATGGTGGCACACATGTGTCCGTTTGTCTGAACGTGACGATTTTCTTAATGCATCTATTTGTCTGCACGTAATGCACTAAAATAAAGGGATTTTACTCACGTCGAATATATTAAATTGTAGTTACTCAATATGGACACCATAAGTTTCATCTAGAATTTACAGCAGATACTTATTAGGGGAATGAAGCGAACTACCTATTCAGCTGTAAGAGTAATCACAATTTTATACTTTTTGCTGAAACTAAAAAAATATTTTCGTACTGGCCAATATCTTATTTTAAACCTGATTAAATTTGCCTTTAATCTTGTCATCATTAGCCGTTATTAACTTTACTACGGCCTGCACAAACTAATTACTGAGATTATATGGGATTCGGACACTATAAATATTTACATTCCGAAATAGAACAGATAAATATAGTTCACCGCTCTTCATGTTATCAACACATTCAGACATCAACCACATAAAAGGATGTTGATTAATTATTATCTGCGAATTAAAATGATTCCTATTAATAGAGCTGCATAGTGAAATCATATATTTACTTCTAAGTGGACGTCAAAAGTTTTGGAATACCGAAAATATCTTTCTTACACTTACAGTTCACTTAGTTCAGTTCAGTTCAGAGTTAATCAAGGATACTACAGTAGAAATTAATCGGAACCAATTGTTCCATCGCCTCGTGTGCGTTTGGAGAAGTAAGGATGAACTTCATACGTACTTGAAGATTAAGTTGGCTTCAAGATCCCGAACTATTTTTGATTGCACTATTCTGCTAAAAGGTACAGTCAAAAATTTTCACCATCTGAAGAAGCAAGAAAGTAGGAGTAGTGTTCGGCGGCTATGGCAATGCGACAGCCAAGGATACCAGAGCATGCCACAAGAAGCCGAAATTTCCAGGACTTCAGGAATAACTGCTATGATTGTAGGTGGACGCACGGATCAGCAATCCTTACGGCTTCCATTGCTGATGTTCTCGGGATACCAGCACCAAGATATTCAACAATATTCAACTGGGCGAAATTTCAGTTTGGCTTTGGACATTTGTTTCCATCTCTTCTTTTCTTCTGTGCTGCTACTGGTTGTGACACCACGTCCGCCACCTATCGAAAGGGGAAACCAGACTTTTGGAGAAACCTTACATGAAGAAATTGCTGCTGGAGGAGAGGCTTTTCTTCTTTTATTGTATGGTTGCCCTATCAGTAGTATATTAGACACTGAAAGGTATAGATTTTACATGGGGACCGTAGTTAAACAGTCGATTAAATCGTAGCTTGATTTGGAAAGTCCACCAACATTATCCGCAGTACATGGATACTCATTCAGAGTCTATCACCAGGTAGGATTCAGTCCGATTTCTAGTGTTTCTTTTTGAGAAATGATAATTTACTAAACGTGCACTGTAATTGAAATAAATTCCAGGCCCTAAAAGGAATCGGTTTACCTTCGACGCTGTGGGGCTGGGCCTTCAAATATGGACGCTTAATTTCAATGGCTCATCCTGCTCCGGTAGATATTTTGAACTCCTGTAACTGCCAAAGTGGTCTCAGCTTCACCTTAATATGTGGTTATTGCGCTGGTTACGGGGGGTTCTAGTTGGTCAGAGGGCATCGATGAAGACGACCCGAAGATATTGTTTAATACAAAGGTATTTGATTCCGATATTACATGTGACAATTACCTACAAAATGGATACAATGTCTCACTGTTTCCCTTTTTTTTCTCCAGATCTCAAGGAACAGCTGCAAAACTAATGCCGTCAATTATCATGCAAACCAATGCCGCCAACTAAAATCATCATTAACTTTTTTGTGATAATATGTAGCGAATGGTATAAAGATCACAATTTGACCTCTTTTTTCCATATTCGCGATAATAAATAAAATAAAATTGGTGTAGATACCATAACTCATTATTATATTTACTCGCAAGTCGAAAACCGTTAATTTGACTTGAGTTCAGGTGTCAAATTAATAACATGTAAGGCCGGTTAGTTCAAAAGATATAACCAAAACCGAAAAATTCAAGAAGGCGGGGGTTTTTTACGATTGCGGCTTTTCTAACTCGGGCGTTTTGGGAACTTTCAAATATCAATACAGGCATTGTTCTGAACATTTCAAAAAAATTTCAGCTTGTTAAAAATGTTGTCCGGCTCAAATCGCAATTGCACTGACCTTTTATTTTAATGATGATTAATGAAGTCTCACCTTTAAAAATTTGAGAAAACCGGTGGTGCTACTTGTGAGTGCTATAAAATTTCAAAATATAAAATTGACCTGTCCATTATTCCCGCAAAACAATTGAATAAACGAAAGAGACTACCATTATTCCAAACTTTTGGCGAGCACTGTATATTTACCAGATGTGTATATTTAAATTGAAGGTTGTCTATTAGTTTGCCGAAATTCGCGTATCCGACAAAGACCGCATGTTAGCTTTTCAAGAGTTTTGCTCGGAAGAGCGTTTAAATTGACCTAAATAGAATATAAATATATTTTATAGAAGGAATTAAGTAGATCAGAATAAAATAATATTTAGATAAAGGCTTAATATTTCTATAAACTGATATATTCATAATATTTATTTTGAAATACCTACATCATTTGTTTAATGTACCAAAATAAGTTTAATTTATTTCTCCTATATTTTTTCAATGAAATAAAATTATAAGCAACAAATTCTGTTAAAAATTGCATGTTATTTCATTCTTATTGGAAATAGTTCGGAAGGATGTAAGATGTAGTTATATTAGTTATAAGATTAAATATGTTAGATAATATATACATTGGTAATATATACATTGGTAAATATATACATTGGCAGATTAAATCATCTTTGTCTATCACACGGAATAAGGATCACGCACGCCAGGCAGCTGCTGAGCTTCTGAGCATAATGAGCTTCGCCTTCGAGTGCGCATCCAAATTCTCGTAAATGGCAAGAGCGCTGTCATATTATACATTGGCGTTGTAAACCTTAGGAACCCAAATTTACTACAGTATATCCCCGTCTTTATTAATAGGCTTATTTATCTTGTTGATTATTGGATGATTTTTTGAATGCATTTTAAATTTGACCAATAGAATGTCAATATGCATACCTACAGTCCCTGGCCAATTTATTAGACTCACTTGGGGATATTTAAATTTTTTATGGTTATTTATGGTAACTACTGTATAATTTATAATACACATAGTTATGCAACTAAATGTAAAGACCTTTCTCTCAGAAAATTGCTCAGATAACAATACTTTTGAGGCATACAAGCCATAGTCAACGGCAAATTGCCAAATTGACTGAAGTTTCACAGGCATCGGTAAGAATGAATGCCAACCTGTCCACCGCCAACAAAGCCACAACGGATAGGTCGTTGGGGCAAAAAAAAGCTTGATCTCCAAGAAGTCAAAGATGTCTAAGGAATATTGTTCTGGGAAATAGAAAGGCCTCATACTCAGATATAAAAAAAACAGCTTGAAGAGTCAGGCTATAATGTATCGGAGAGAACAGTACGACGAAATTGCCCTGACATGGGGTTCCGAAGCAGAAGACCAGTTAAAACCTAGTTAATTAGGTTTTAACTGGTCTTCTGAAGCAATGATAAAAAGAGGTATGCTTGGGCTAGTTCGTACAAACGTTTCACCCTGGATGATTGGAAAATCGTTAGTAAGCTAGATAAAGATTTAACATTTGCATCATGCTAATATCATTTTGATTAAGCAGGTTTGCTTCAGTGGTGAAGCAACTTCCAGATTCTGTGTGACAAATCCCATTTTGTCGAACGAAGGCCCTATGAAAAATATAACTCGGACTGTGTAATTAAAACTGTAACGCATCCAATTTCAGTGATGGTATGGTCAGTGATAAGTGGAAAGGGTCTTGGTCGCCTTTACAGCGTCGAGGGTACCATGCGTCAGGGCCAGTACAAGAGTTTTGGAAAGACGTTTCATTCCTCAGATGGATGAATGGTTTGGAAATGACTCAAAACACTTTATGCAAGATGGTGCACCTTGTCATACTGCCAAATCCATAAAAAAAATTGGAAGACAACCGAATTCCCCTTCTGCGATGGCCTGGCAATTCTACCGATATGAACCCAATCGAAAATGTCTGGGAATGTCTAAAACGAGAACTAGGAAAGGAAAATATTACCACAAAGGTCAAGTTGATTGAAAGAATCATCCACCACTGAAACCACAATGATGCATGGAAATTAATAGCCCAGAAATGCATCGACACTTTCGACTACTTTCAATAAAGCATCGAAGAATCAAGGCTTTATTGAAAGCCAAAGGAGGCTTGACTAAATATTAGTATTTTGTAAATAGTTATTAATAGTTAGGATTATTTTATATAAATCAATCTTAGAATATGTTTAGTATGTAAAATAAAGGTAATCATTAAAAAAATAAGTCTTTTTGGTCACAATTTCTCAAAATTAGAGCAAATTTCATAGTGAGTCTAATAAACTGGCCAGGGACTTCCTTTATGTTTGGGGGGTTGACACACTGATGGTACATAATCTTTTCGAACTGTCAAGGTCGGTTGTTATTTTAGGTAATTGATTTTGTGTTTAAAAATAGGTACTGCGTTTAAATATTTATTTTAAGTTGCTCATTTTTTCTTGTATCGTGAAGTCCTTACCGAAAAATTACCGCTTGCGAAAGCCTCCCGGAGTATCTTTCCACCAGTAAGTCTTTATCACCAATGAACAGTGGCGTATCTTCAGACTGTCTTAATTTATTTTTATATAACTATAAATTGATGTACGTAATGAATAGCCCGCTTCATTACGTACATCAGTTATCAATTTACACTATGTGGTATAGTTGTATGTTGTAGTTATAAAGAAATAAATTAGGACAGTCGAATGGCCGTTTAGTGTGCATAATCGTATTGATTTTTTCAATCAGATTTCCTCGTAACAAATGGTACCAAATTTTGTCGCAGCAATCTTGGGAATTGAGAAAGATAATTTTAGTTGGTCAGTCAACAAAGTAGTTTGCTTGAATCATTTCCAAACGGAAGATTTTGTTGAACTTGGAAAACGAGCATGAAATGGCAGTGCCTAGTACGAATTTGGAGAATACTGAGCCATTTCAATTTGTGGTATTTGATCTGCATGCCATCTGGTATTCAAAAGCATACAAGTTCAGATATGTCTTACTTGACAGATGTTTATGATATTTCAACTGGTGCAAGTGAAGACTCGCACAGTCACTTAAAACAAAAAAGAAAACAACGAAAATGTACAAGAAAAAAAGGTATTAAAAACGATAGAAGAAGACTTGTTAAAGTAAGTACATATCATCGTTCGCGAGCAGTGGTAGCTATTATAAAAGAGTCGTAACCATGTTTTATGAGACTCGAGAGTGTAAGTAGTAATTGTGGCATATATCGCTGGATACTATGATACTTGTTACTATGTTGAAAAAAAAATGTGTTGATTGCTTAATGAACTGCACAAGTATGCACATATTTAATTATAGATTGATTAATACAGAGAGTTATTTATTGAAATTTTGTATCCATTAGTTAATATAATTTTTTTTGTACGAGGTTTGCAACTGCCAGCGCCAGGTATAGTAAAAATATGTGAAAATGTTGAGGTGAACATAAGAAAGTTATTATTAGCCTCAGACAATAGATTGAACTGAACCAACTGAAGATTTCATAACCAAATTAGTAGTAGCGGTTGGGCAATAGTTTTTCGATTTAATACCTAATTTATTTCCAGATTTAGATTTAGATTCAGATTTTCCAGATCACTCTGTACTATTGCCAAATGAAGAAAATCATAATTTTAGATTAATTAAAGAAATAATACTGCTCTCAGAAAAATCACACTATCCTCTAAAAAATACACTGCAAACATTATACAATAAACAATAACAATAAACTTGATTTCACCAGTAATTCTATATTTTATTTTTTTTGTACAGTTTATAGGTACTATTATTAATTAAAAAAATCTGTAAAAGTATGTTCTCTATTTTGAAGTTTATATGTTAGGAAAGGAATTCCAGTTGTACATATATCATTTTAAATAAATGGCAAAACGGTTGCATATTAATTTATTTTTCTTTGTTAAAAATAAATATTGAGTGGGTGATAGCTGATCGTTGATAATGTGATTATGGAATTCAGTCGTGCAAAAAAATTAAGCATAATTTAAAATTCAACCCCATTGACCACATGCATGATTAATTATGTTTGTTATGTATTTTACTATTTAATATTGCTATAAAAAAATGTCACGCACGCCTCTAACACCAAAAAATTAAAATTATTTAAATTTATTTATTTTAGCAAATACAGCATTTTCCTAGTAACTTCAAATTGATTTTTGTTATATTACCATTTTTATTTCACAAAACGGTTTACAGATGTTTGGAAAATAAATGCACATTTTTTTCTTTTAGAACACATTATTTTCAAGACTCATCATATTATTAATAATAATGTTATTATTTAAACAACATCATCAACCTGCATTTGCATCTTTAGATTATTTAGCAACTGTGTCCTCAATAATAATCGATATCTGCCACAACATTAATCATAAGTGTAAAAATAATGTGCTGTTATTGTCACTCCAAGCAATCGAGCAGAAATTGGTTTAATTAAAATAAGTTTCAGACGAGCAGCGTCTCGGCGCCATTGGGTACTTGACGTCACCCACATGTTCGAGAGATTGATTGGAAAACTAATAGCACAAAATATACAATCTGCCAACGAAAATAAATTATGGCACCACTAAAACACTGAGCCGTGTGTTTAAAAATATAATACGATGCTAACACGTTGAACGTAGATATTTTATTAGACTGAAGTATGGAATACTCGTATATACATGCTCTAAATTCCTTCAAAAATATTCGAGAGTCCTAAAATCGCCAAAAAATTTACTCTTATATGCAATGAAATCAACAGTAGTTTAACTATTTCTCTTCAAGGATAAACAACATGAAACGTTATTTTTTTAGTTATTAACCATTCAACCACGAAGAAGTTGAATGGTAAACAATTATCATTTGTTATAGATTGCATTTGGATTTATGATCATAAATAAGAACAATTTGAATAAGTGGAACCATCTTATCACTTAACGATATGAATAAATCTTTGTGTATAATCATTTTTAAATTATTTAATAAACCTTGTATACGCATTTTCAATATGTAACTTTTTATATACATTTTTGTACTTATATAAAAACAAATTGTACCTGTATTTTACATCTATGTCATCTATGTATATGTTAAGTGAACAGTGGATAATATAGTGACTATGTCACTATATTATCCACTATATAGTCGATAGTATATTAACTGTGGCTTTTCATTTAATAAATATACAAAATATATACATAGTACTTTTTATATTAATAGTAAATTTAGTATAAATATAATTGTCATTTCTCAAATGTCATGGAAGGAAAATATATTTTAGAGGCATGCAAAATAATGTGGCGATGGAAATATACTCTGATAGGTATTTAAAACATTTGTTATATTATGGAAGCGATTTTATTAAAAGATTTGGCCACGTATAGGAATATGGCAGAACATACGTTTTCTAGTCGTACGTTTATTCTGTTACCTCTGTAATTATATGACATTGGTCTATAGTTGTAAAGTTAATAATTTTCTATTTTTTCTTATGTGTCAATGAAAGTTTTGAATCGTTTTAGCTGCAGCTTCTGCACGACCTCAACTATAAATAGCCGATAAAGTACCTAAAAGTACCTAAAAACTAATAAAATGTGTCCCTCGTCGGGCCGAGCGAATTTTGTGGCTCGTCACAGCATAACAGAC
>CAXKVY010011554.1:0-20875 GCA_964058915.1 Tetropium fuscum
ATGCTACGTGTATGAGATATAGATCCTCGTATAGATCTAGATCTCTGGTATGAGTTCGCGATATGGCCGTTAAAAATTGGTGGAGTTCTTGAGAAATTATGCTCTTAGTTTATTAATTTTTATGGGTTGGTGTTGATGTCAAAAATATTGCTGTCAAATCAGATTTTCTATCGTTAAATTTAGATTAAGACGAGGATTAAGACTTTTTACGTTGGTCGGATCGAGTCATGTCAGAGGCATGGACAACGACACATTTAGTGTATTTTAGCCATTTGTGAATGTAATATGTTAATTTTGAAATAAAAAGAATCCTCTTTTATCCTTTCATCAAATCGCTAAGTGCGCAGGGTGTATCAGAAAAATCGATTTGAAGTTAAGAAGTTTTTTATGTAGAACGTAGAACCCATTATAGGTCTCTTTTTTATTTGAACCCCGCCAACAAAAGATTTAAATTAAAGTTGTAAAGGCTGATATGATTATTTTATAAAATATAATATTCTAATATACAAGGTGTTCGAAAGAAGTTTACGATAAAAACGTGTTATTTTTACTGCTAAAATATCTTGTTTAAGATTATAAATAATATCTAAGGTAATGCTGCGAAAGTTGACGTTAACAGGGGCCTTATTATGTATATAAAAAAAATCAATAGGAACGGATATATTAACTAAAACTGGCATTTAACTTTGGCACCCATCTATCCAAGAAGGCGATCTCCCCCCAAGCGGGGAGCGGCCTCCCTCCAAGGTCGCAAACTCAGGGTTATCAAGACACTCAATTTTACCAAATTTCATCTTGTTAGGACCTTTTGCGTGGTAAAACTACCCATTGCCTGGGCTATTATGTTATTATCTACTATTTTCTATACATTTATTTATTCATTGTATTATTTTCAAACAATGTCGAAAGCTAAGCATGTCAAGTTGTCGCAACATGATTAGACGTACGGTATGTACTCAAATAATAAGCAGCCACAGAAAACAATTAGTTCTAATTTGTATTCCCCTGGGTAGAGAAATATGCTTTTAAGTACTTATTAATAATTCATGTAATAAACATAACCTACTTTAACCTTGTAAAACAAAAGACAATGCAATTTTTATTGTGCTACAACAATGGTAGCGAAGAGCCTATCAAGCACTATAAATTATGGAATTATGGATAAAAGCAATTAGGTACTTAATTTTGCCCGAGCTGCTGCCTACAAAAATAAAATATAAAATTTGGCTCGTAATTTATAGTTCGAAAATATGTTTTCTACCGGATACACGAGTCAGATATTAATAGATAGTAATACTTTTTTATTTAATTAGTGTTTTGTAATTAGTAATTTGGTAGCTTTTGTACACTACCGTACCCATCAGTGTTAAAGGCTTTAATTTTTTCTCCACATCGGCATCGACGAAAATAATCTCAATACACAATTATTTTTATGTCTTATTTATTGTGTAAAATTGTATACTTATATTATTATGATTGTATTTTTAATTTATTTGATATAGGCAAGAAATAAGAGATACCTCTTAAATTTACACCCCCTGGAATGCGTGGATTTGGTCGCCACCTTGAAAAAATGGTCACATTTTTTTTTATCATTACTTGTAAATACTTGCTAGCTATCAACTTTACAGTAAAATATACAGACAAAATTAAAGAAGAGTAAATTATCAACAAAAATAGTTTGAGACATATTTTTCGTGCGAGAGTGCCTATTTCAAAGTTATAGGCGTCGAAATCTGGGATCGAGGGGTAAACCGCTATTGGAAGTAGGTAGGTTACAACTACTGAAAGTTTGATGAAGTATGTGGAATTGATCCAGTTGAAGTATGTCGATCCAGTTCGTAAAATTAGAAAAAAAGGGATGATTTAAGAATTGGTGACAACATTTCCAAAAATATCAGGAGTAAAACGCTGAATCGAAAAACAAATTGCGACCTCGATGGCGACAAATCCAGACTTCATCATTACATTATTTATAGTCGAATTATCTATTTTAAAGGCTGTGGTAAAAAAAACTACTTCCGTAGAATCGGAAGCAAAGAGAATAGGATGCTTATGGACTTGGTCTGCACCATTCAAAACGACGGAAAAGTCCTCGTCGTATCGACATGAATTTTATGACATCAGACATTACAGACATGCCAAATACGTCTGTGAAACTGCATGAAAAGCACCTTAATGGCTGAAGATGGAAGTTCAGTAGCTATTTCCTCGTCGATTTCTGAATGTGAAAATTTCACAATTGGCCGTAACACGTCTTTCATGGACATTGGTGATATCTCGAATGATACAGACGACGGGACCGACGGTGTGGAGCCAGAACCAGAAGAAATGGTTCCAAATAAATTAAGAGAAAACTAAATTACGTAGCACGCTGAATTAAAGTTCGTTTAGTTTAGCACTTCATTTTATAGCCAAAGAAAAGGAAGACTTGTTTGTTATTTCTTTTAAATTATATTAGAGCTAGTATTTTTATTTCTTTGTTTTGTATTTATAATAATAAAATAAACTGTTTAATGCATGTAAATAAAGCATTTTATTTAATTTGATGTCTATTATATCGATATCCTAGATTATCCCTATCACCAAAATAAAAAAAATAAAGAATCCTTCACTCGCCCCGTTTTCATGATCAAAACAATCAAAAGCGATTTTTTCCTAGGGTTGTCGTGTAATAGTTTTTCGAAATTATTAATTGGCCGCTGCATTTTATGATTTCGGTTTTTCGAGTGCTGCAGACGTTCGGGATTTAGCATAAAATTTGGATTTTTTGTTTTATATAAATTTATTATTTAATTTGATTATATAATATTATATTTATAATTTAAAATTTATTTTTTATCAAATCGATAACTTTTTGGTGTCATTGTAAAACTAATATATATAGGCACACTTATGTTTGTAACATCGAAATATGAGACATAAAAACCCGAGCAAAAAACCCTCATTATATCGATCCCTTCACACCTGCTGCCGCATTTTTAACAGCGTTGTCAAGTATAACCGATTTCCAGGAATTTAAGGAAAAACAAATGATTTTATATACATCGCCCATCACATTATGACATTATCATGTAGTATAACCTCGAGTATAATAAAATATTTATAATACTAAACACCTTTCGTCATATCATAAAACAATTGGATGATGAATGTGATGCAGAATAAGAATGTTTCCCATTCAAATATTACGGATCCATTTTACACGTTCCTCGGCCATGTCACATCGGCATCATTGGCATTCATTGGATGCCTAAATTGTCTGTGTGCAATAATCACAAATTAAGTTCGAAAAAATATTAGACGACTACCACAGGAAACAAGCATCATCCCCTCACTGTCGCCTTTTTCGGCGGGCCACTATGGCGCCCTTGTGGAATGGCGCCTACGTGCATGACACGAATTAACCGGCCGCTAGAGACGCCTCTGGGACCGGGATATATTCGATAATTTTCCGCGCTCTCATACAAGTGTTTGTTGTCAACAGTTCTCTGTGTTAACAAACACGCGTATCGTATAGGATAGCAATAAAAATTTTCTGAAGATATCCCAGTCCCGTGTTGTATTTGGCGAGAGATTCGCTTGAATTATTATTTAAAATAAAAATACTTAATACCATGACATTAAATTTGACTTTTCTTTTGACAAGCCAATTTGTCAAAGCTCATTTTGCATTCATAAAGTAAAGTCTTAAAATGTATTTGCGGTTTAGAACAGAATCATTGGGAAATATTGATGGTGAAATTAATAAAAGTGAAGCAAACAATTATTAATATTTTTTTACCCGATTTTGTGTTAATAAAATTGCCTCGAAAATCGCTACTAGGTACATAAAATAACCTACAACTTTGTCAATCTGGTAGTCAATCGAATATTTCTGGTAGTCAATCGAATATTTCTGGTAGGCAATCGAATATTTCTGGTAGGCAATCGATATTTTTCGCTAGGGAAATTATCGTATATCGCCCGTTGCCAAGGCAAAAACCCGAGATAAGAAAAATATGTAGGTAGGTAGGTAGCATAGATTAATATATTTATATAGTAGGTAGGAAGGTCGCAGAAACCCTAGATACGGAAAATAGGTATCCATGAAATCGATATTTCATTTCTTGTCAATAAGAGAATGCGTCTTTGTTAGTGGTAGGTGTAGGTACACTTTAATCTCGACTTTAATCGTGTGACAATGATTGCAGGCTATTCTCGGAAAAATCCTGAAAAATCATTATATTTTTATACACATCCTCATCTTCCCCTGAATATTTCATTAACAATAATTTCAGAATATGAGATAATTTCATCCCAATATCAGATTTTACCTGAGAACAACATTTTGATATATACCTACCTATCTCTAGATCTGTGTAAAAGAAGGCGCAACATTTTAATAATTACTTTTGTCCCGTTTCATAAACAATAGCACCATATTCTCATAGCATTTTATAAATTGTGTCATCATATTGTCAATAAGGTTCATTATGTTGTTGCTCAAGTGAGGGCTCAAGTAGAACATAACAACAATGGATCAGGCTTCAGTGTGAACCTGGGTGTGAACTATTTATTGTACTTACTACTTTTCACTGAACTTTTTAACTATAAACATCTTGATAACAGATGTGCAAATAGATAAAATAATCTTTATACCAAATTGTGCAATACATCAGTGTGTACATCAGTAGGTACACTGATATAGGGGCAGGTGGGGTAAGTGTAGACTGGGGTAAATGGTGACACCACCAGTCTAAAAAATATTTTCTTTTTATTATAATCTAAGAATGTAAGAGTTCTTAGTATAAACTAATGTACATTTAAATTGTACTACTCTAGGTTGTATTATAATTGAATTATTAAAAATTATGTAGGACTGTAAATAAAAAACTGATATAGGTTTCACGCATTTTTCATTTATATTTTTTACCGAAAAAAGGTCAAATCCTCGGTCAAATCAGTAAAGGGTTTTTATGTTAAAATGTATCTTTTAAGACAGTATTCACTTATATGTTTTAACCTATTGAAGTGTTTCATTTTTGAGAGTAATGAAGCTGTCTACATATACCCCAACTAGGAATACTAGTGGGGTAAGTGTAGATCCATTTACCTGTTTTTTCAACAAAATATTTTGTCAGGTGTGGCAATACAATAGGTAAAGTCAGGTGTGGCATACTTAATATTTAGTTCATATGTTGCAAAATCAGGTTTTTAGGTTTAAAAGCCAAATACCTAACAGCATTTTAGATTTCTGTACTTTACTTTTACTGCAACATTATCATCTATGATCTATGTTGCGTATTTTTTAAGCAAATAAAAAGTATTAAAACTATGATTTAGTAGCATATTGGGTATGATTTATATTTTGTCTCCAATTACCCCCAGGAAATTAAAACTTTGCCTATGAGCTGAAATCCGTGTTGTCTACATTTATCCCATCCACCAGGTAAGCGTAGACAAAATACGAAGTTTAAAAGTTTAAAAATACGAAGTTTTAAAGTAGACAAAATACGAAGTTAAACATTTATATACACAAAACTGCCTTAAGGGTTAAGTATCTAGCCTTCGAAATACAAGACCTAGAACGTTTATGTAACGAAGTAGCCGTGTGATAAGTTTAAACCCTGGGGTAAGTGTAGTTATTTGTCTACATTTACCCCACCTGCCCCTATCCGAGGATATATATCTCTAATTATTATTATTAACTAGATTTGCTTAACTATTATGGAGACTATTATTATAATTATTATCGTTTCCCAAATTTTTATTATTATTTTCTAATATTTTTATGTCGCTCATACCTAACATGCAAGAAAACTTCAAAAGTAGTTAAAGCCTAGGGTTAAACAATAAAATTTTAATTCAACTGAAAAATTTACTTTCTTACAATGTTTAAAAATATTATGGGCCAACGATTTACTATGGGTCCTCGTAAATTATTCATTTTGCGAATTGGTTGAAAATATAAGTTGCAGACAGGCTTTCCGTTCTTTAATAGTTTTAATTGAATGTCATCACACTCACCTATACTACGAGTCCACAATATTAGAGACTAACATAGGTAGCATTTCAAAGGCCTAGATGAAGACAGTGGCTTTGATTTAACTGCGGATCGGTCTCTATTATTCTGGAGTTCAGGTAGGTAGGTATAAGAGAAACAAACATATGTCACTGTCATTCTAATACTTAAATACTTAGGTATCTAGGTACTTTCCTTGAGTTGCCTAACCTACATGATGGTTTATATGAATTATGATATACCTACCTATGCTTGCTTACATGTTACCTAGTTACATGATGTAATTACATTAGTGGAATTATTTGTTTTATTTTAATTTAATGTACAAAAATTATATCAAACACAACCGAGCAGGCTAAAATTTAGAAACTGATAGATTTCTTATGTAGGTAGGTACCCAAATATACAAATTCTTAGGGTTCGTGTTCATTTATATCAAGTGAGTACCTACCTACCTAATATCATTAGAACATCTCTTTTAATTGAAAGTATATTGAATATGAGATTGAACGCTAGCAGAAATATTCTTTATACCTACCTACTTACCTAATAAATAAGGGAGTGTGTAAGGAAGTAAATATTGTAAATTGGTGACTCAAGTTTCAACTGTGGTTAATGTGAAACAAATATAATTATTTCCGAGGTTACTTTCAAATAAATGTGATTCATCTTTTATACCTATTAAGGTTAAGGCATACAAAATTAAATAATCTGTCTCTAAATAAGGAAATTGAACTAACCAGGCATTCCTATGAGCGGCATTTTGTTGTTGCGTCCCTCGTAACTGTACACGAACTTCCCCTAAAAACACATCGTCACTCATCCCAGGAGTATCATGCCAAATGGAGACATGTAGTTCACAGATCTCGGAATCACTTTCAAACAAATTATCCCTTCCTTCGGTATTAGAGAACGTAAAAACTTCATCGAATTGTGGACTTGTGGTTTTTTTACGCACTTTAGTTCGCTTTGTTAACCGCTTGCCATTTGTATAAGTAGCCGACACCAATGCGTATGGATCACAAGCACCATTTTTTAACGTCAAATCTAAACACTTCACTACTTGAACTAATAATCTTCTATTTGAACTGTAACTGACATGTTTATTTTGGTTGAATATGGGATCAAATTCGGGTTCAAATTTGATTTCTATATTGGCCTTTCCTTGGACTTCTGAATCCGCATCTACAGCTTTAATTGGGAACCAATGGTCTTTATTATTGTAGGATGCTAAATGTTCTCGCCTTATTGCAACTTTTCCTAATACTTTATCCTGTTTTAAATGCCTGTCACGATCAAAGACATATATGGATACGAAGCGAAAGTTTCTCGGTACTTCAAATTGAAACTCCTCACCAAAGAACGGACTGAAACGAAAAGGGTATAAGTATGTGTTTTATAATACAAATATATAGTCTTGTTAATCATATCATATAAGTCGGTACCTTAAAGTTTGATATACTGTGGATGTTCGAAAAATTTCTTCTTGATCTAAGGACAGTGTACAATAAACATCTCTTTGTGTAGAAGAACCATGTGTTCTAGCTTGTAAATTCTTGGCTTCCCCTAAAAATACATTGAAGACATGTATAAAGTATGTCACACACGATGAATAAAGGGGCTGATTTAAAGTTTTGTCACCACCTGCAGTGACTAAACCTCAAAATGTCAACAAAGTATGTACCTTTATTCTAGTACCACTGGGAACAAAAAACTTATTCAATTACGCCTAAATATAATTTATGAGGCCTAAATAACACGGTAATATATTTTTAAAATGTTTTACGTCTTACCTATTTTTATTTTCAAACGTTCTTCTAGTCTCACATTAAAGTTATCGTCCGCCATGTTTCCTATCTACTCCATGTTCTAAAAAATGAATGGAACGGCTTGACATGAGTGTACACGATTCTCGACCGAAAGTTTCTTATGAACCGCTTACGATTCAAAGCGTTTTTAATGAAACTTGGAACTTGTAGTAGGTCTAAACTCTAAACCATTTCCTTTGAAAAAAACGGAGGATTGTCTTCTTTCAAATGTAACTTCAGATCTTAATGTACATAATTACAATTTGTAATTAGGCCAGACGGATGCACATGTGTAACTTTATACTGAACTAGGGTTTTATGAATGAATTGCGAGGATGTACATAATGCATACGACACCGCACGTGGTCCGTAAGGTTTAATCGTTACACAGTAACTCACTACGCATAATCCAACTAGTATGAATGAACAGAAAAACCATTCCCATAATTCGTCATTAGTTAATTAGTACCAGAGACAATGTCTCTGATTAGTACTAATTCACCTTCATGTAGTACTATTATTGTATTGTATTACTCCTACCAATTTAGTTTCGCGGAGAAAATATTTTATCAGAAATGATTGTAGGTATAGGATAGGTATGTACCTAATCGAGTTTTAATTATTATACTTATAGGTAGGTGTAGGTATTTAATCAAAGGTTTAATACATATCTACTTACTTACCTGGGTAACATATATTGGCGTGGTACCTAATACTTCACTATCAAAATGCCTTTTTCTATTCGCCATAAAATTCAAAATGCAGAGATAATGATGTAATAAATAAATGGGTAGGTAGGTCGATAACGATAAGGCCCATACCTATATTATTTCGTTATTTCTTATCCTATAGCTACGTAATTACAAGTATCAGAATCAGGATGTAGGTAATAAGAATTATTGGGTTGGGTTAAGTGTTAAAGTGCAAACCGGATTAGGCAGGTAGGTGCACGTAGATATCATCTATACGTAATAGTAGATAATGTTAGCAGCGGATATCCGGATAATAAGATAAAAGTTTTGTTTTGCTAATACATAAATAATTATTTATCTACTTATCTAACTTGGTATATACGTTATCGGATTTATATCCATTTTTATTTAGATTTAAATAGAATAGACTACCTACCGTCACTACCTCACATTCTCACATGTAGAAATACCTTTGGAAATACCTACCTACATAATGTGCGTATGTGTATATAGGTACTTTCAAGAATCATAATGTTTTCAGTTTTCTAGGTATCCCACTTTTACGGTAACTAACATTTTTCAAATTAATAAAATTAATTTGAGACATGCTTAAAATTATATGTATAAGATTTTTCCCAATAAAAAAAGGTGATAAATAAATATATAAAATGTAGTAAACGTACCTAATTTAATTGTTTGTCTGTTAAAAGTGCATTTTAAATGTTGTTCGCAATTTCGCTTAGAAAAAAATATGTACCTATGTAGAAAATTATACTCATAACAAAGATGTTCATAAATGTATTGTACATATATCCTACAGAAAAACATTGTTATTGTTAAGTGCCTTATATCCATTTAAATTGCAAAGGAAATAATAAGGAGAATATCCGTACATTGATGCGCATTTTAAGGATATATCCATTCGTTGATTTCCACTTATGTTCAATACAAAGCGGCAGCAACTCAGGTGACGTCATTCGTAATGTGTGCATCTTACGCATTAGCATACCGTTCTGAGTTTACGGTGGTCGGTGTCGGTGCTAAAGCACAGGACAGTCCTGCACCAAAGCATCACTTATCTTGAAATGTTGTCCTATATATTTAGCAATGACATTGAGATTCAAAGACTAGTTGAAATTGTGCATGCGAGCCCGTTATTGGTCTAAGTCCAGATATAGACCTAGTAAGCGTGTCTTCCTTATTATTCGTCTATTTGCTTATTTGTCTATGTAATGAAATACTACAAACCCAAGATTACTTTTCACAATATATATATATATATATATATATATATATATATATATATATATATATATATATATATATATATATATATATATATATATATATATATATATATATATATATATATATATATACACATACACACACACATATATATGTATCTACCTATACCTATGTATCTGCATAATATTATAATACAAATTAAAGAAGATAAAAATCATTGATTGTTTTCATTAAAAATCTATAACCCCAGCATAAATTGATGCATCCAATATACCCTATTTAATCTTGTGGTAGATACAAAGCGGCAGCAACTCAGGTGACGTCATTCGTAATGTGTGCATCTTACGCATTAGCATACCGTTCTGAGTTTACGGTGGTCGGTGTCGGTGCTAAAGCACAGGACAGTCCTGCACCAAAGCATCACTTATCTTGAAATGTTGTCCTATATATTTAGCAATGACATTGAGATTCAAAGAGTAGTTGAAATTGTGCATGCGAGCCCGTTATTGGAACTTAGTCAGCCCGATGAATTATCTACGGCTGCGCGCTTGGGTAAAGAGAATAAACAGACTGGTCTGCTGCGTAGTAAATAATTTCTTTGTGGAACGGGCCGCGTGAGGCAGTTGTAGGCTGTGGCGTCACGACTTTGAAACTGTTTGAAACGCGCGACTTTAATAATTTAAAACAAATTTATTATTGGGAATTATATTTTGGGGCGTTATATTTTGCATATCTTATTTTTTAGTTTGGTAGAACATTTTTAAGAAATAAAAAAAATGGCAAAGTTCCATATTATCGAATGCCGGAAACTTTCAGAAAAACAGGACTTAAAAAAAAGAGAATAAAAGGAATGTTTTTCGAAAAATTAGAGGGAAAAACAGGAAGAAGAAAATTAGAGGGAAAAAATGTAATGATACTTATTACTTAAATCAAAAAATTGTTTTTACCAATTTTAAGTTTGTATTATGCCATTGAGTTAGAGTTGATTTTGATTCCTGCCACTTACTTAAAATGTTCATATCCGTTTAAGTATATATATATATATATATATATATATATATATATATATATATATATATATATATATATATATATATATATATATATATATATATATATATATATATATATATATATATATATATATATATATATATATATATATATATATATATATATATATATATATATATATATATATATATATATATATATATATATATATATATATATATATATATATATATATATATATATATATATATATATATATATATATATATATACATATATATATACATATATATATATATATATATATATATATATATATATATATATATATATATATATATATATATATATATATATATATATATATATATATATATATATATATATATATATATATATATATATATATATATATATATATATATATATATATATATATATATATATATATATATATATATATATATATATATATATATATATATATATATATATATATATATATATATATATATATATATATAATGCTGATATAAGAAATATACTGCACTTGCGATAAACCATAGCAACAAAGTGCAATGATTAAAGAAATTCCATTATTTATTCTATTCGAAATAATAATTATTAGCGTGTTGTATTATTTCCCACATCACACTTTTCTGTTAATCGACAATTTTTCGTAACATCTGTTTAAAGTAACAAAATC
Organism: Tetropium fuscum; assembly: GCA_964058915.1. Classification (NCBI taxonomy): domain Eukaryota; kingdom Metazoa; phylum Arthropoda; class Insecta; order Coleoptera; family Cerambycidae; genus Tetropium; species Tetropium fuscum. Next base: position 11,473 of record CAXKVY010011554.1, read on the forward strand.
ATAATCAAATCGTGGGAGTTAAACTAGATAGCAAACAATTGAAATTTATAATAATGAATAATGAAGAGCAATTTCTATAGAGATTTCTACTTCTTTTGTTTACCAAGAAATAATGTTGGGAACAAAATGAATAAAAAAGACAATTATAACATAGGTACATCTAGCTGTAGGTATATTACGCAAAACTTGACAGACACAAAATACAAACACTACAAATGCCTGTTTTACTTGTATACATGTACTAGATAAATAAATTACTTTCTTATTATTTCTATGTTGAGTTCCATAAATATTTACCGCGGCGCGGCAGTTGAGTCTAATGTGCACCTACCTAAATTATATTTGATTAGATGATTGGTTCATCATTTAATGAAAAGTTAATCCTGTAGATTTAATCTACATTCGTGAGCATACCTTTGAGTGAAAGGTCCTTCATTCAACGGTTCTTCTCATTTTCTCTGGAGAGCCAACAGATAAGCCGTTAGAGCGAAACATAGTGAGCTAGAGCTATACTCTATCCAACGAGAGAATGGACTTGCTTTGCGCATCGGCGACTAAAGAGGAGGGGCTCTGTAACGAGCTACGCAGGACCGTCATTCGATGAAATAAATTCGTAAGTAGGTGAAATAAATTTTATTTTGAAAACATGAAAACATTTTATTTATTTAACATAAATTTATTATAAATGTATGAGCGTTATGAAAGTAATATAAACCCTAAATATTCCTAAAATAGACGACATTTCGTACGACATTTGCGGATTGTCTTCCTTTAATTTCTTATATAAATTTATTATAATTATTTTTTGACTTTGATGCACGACCTAAAATTAAAAACAAAAATAAATCATTGACCACGGTTACTGGTCATGAATAGTATGCGTATTAAATAAAACATATTTATTATTATATTTCTTTACCTGGCCTCTTTTATTCTTCTTAATTGGTGATAATGGTGGATTTATCTCGTCTCTGGCTGCTGCCATTCTTATAATAGATTTAAAATTTATTTCACAACCGTAAACACAACTAAAATAACCGTACTTGCCAGACTACAAATACAAACTGTGAATAGGTAGGCAGTAGTAGGTACTTTATATAATTAGGTACCAGGTAGGTATCGGACCCAGGCGCCGCCGGTAAGTAGGTGAAATAAATTTTATTTTGAAAACATGAAAGCATTTTATTTATTTAACATAAATTTATTATAAATGTATGAGCGTTATGAACGTAATATAAACCCTAAATATTCCTAAAATAGACGATATTTCGTATGACATTTGCGGATTGTCTTCCTTTAATTTCTTATATAAATTTTTATAATTATTTTTTGACTTTGATGCACGACCTAAAATTAAAAACAAAAATAAATCATTGACCACGGTTACTGGTGGTGAATAGTATGCGTATTAAATAAAACATATTTATTATTATATTTCTTTACCTGGCCTCTTTTATTCTTCTTAATTGGTGATAATGGTGGATTTATCTCGTCTCTGGCTGCTGCCATTCTTATAATAGATTTAAAATTTATTTCACAACCGTAAACACAACTAAAATAACCGTACTTGCGAGACTACAAATACAAACTGTGAATAGGTAGGCAGTAGTAGGTACTTTATATAATTAGGTACCAGGTAGGTATCGGACCCAGGCGCCGCCGGTAAGTAGGTGAAATAAATTTTATTTTGAAAACATGAAAACATTTTATTTATTTAACATAAATTTATTATAAATGTATGAGCGTTATGAACGTAATATAAACCCTAAATATTCCTAAAATAGACGACATTTCGTACGACATTTGCGGATTGTCTTCCTTTAATTTCTTATATAAATTTTTTATAATTATTTTTTGACTTTGATGCACGACCTAAAATTAAAAACAAAAATAAATCATTGACCACGGTTACTGGTGGTGAATAGTATGCGTATTAAATAAAACATATTTATTATTATATTTCTTTACCTGGCCTCTTTTATTCTTCTTAATTGGCGATAATGGTGGATTTATCTCGTCTCTGGCTGCTGCCATTCTTATAATATATTTAAAAGTTATTTCACAACCGTAAACAACACAACTAAAATAACCGTACTTGCGAGACTACAAATACAAACTGTGAATAGGTAGGCAGTAGTAGGTACTTAGTAGGTAGGTATATAATTAGGTACCAGGTAGGTATCGGACCCAGGCGCCGGCCCTGGCTACCTGCTGAGCCAATTAAGACGTTGAGGGCGTTGAACTAATGTTCTAAGGGGCGGAGATCTGACCAAAACAGACGAATTTTCGCACGAGTGCAAGTCCATTCTGTCGTTGGATACAGTATAGAGGGAAACATAGTGGTAACTCGCTCCGACCGCTCGTATACCTATACGCTCGTTCTTATTTCTACATAATAACCTTGCGGTAGAGTGATGGGACAGTTTTTTAGGTGGTTTTGGTTTGTCCAGTAGTCCGAATGTCCGGAACAAACTTAATTTCGTTATATGTTCGGTATATGTTAAACTTTAAAATGCATTTTAAAGTTTAACATCTTCTGGATAACTCTATGCCTAATGCTTTTATATATAATATGTTCAAATAGAACAAATATAAATAGTAGACTAGGTTTGTGTATTCTAAGAATGAGTTCCGTCAAAAACTAATGTCATAAAACATCACTGCAAATGTTGGAGTATTAATATTTTAAATTCAAGTATAAATGATCAATGAAATAAATCGTATACTACTCTGAAGATCCTCAAGAAAGATGAAAGAACTTGTACAACTTCTAAGGGGGTCGTTTTCGTGTGTATAATGGTTCATTTCCGTATGTGTGTCCAGATATAGCACTGGTAAGTGTGTTTTCCTTCTTATTCGTCTATTTGCTTATTTCTATGTAATGAAATGCTACAAACCCAAGATTACTTTTCACAAAATAAATATGAATAGCAAAGAATTTCAAAGCTAATATATATATATATATATATATATATATATATATATATATATATATATATATATATATATATATATATATAAATGTGTATGTATGTGTTGTGTTATCCGATCTTTGTCGCCGACATAATGCGTAAAGAAACAAGAGCATACAAAGCAGAAGTAGTACCCAGTACCTACTCCTACTAACCTACTCTGAGGATTTGTGTTTCAGGTTCCACGAGATGTTGCAATATGTTCAGTTTCAATTTCAGTAAGTTATATGTGCTGCATTTTTTTTTCAAATTACTTTTCCTGTCTTTCTCCTGTAAATTGCCTTGCTCTTTTGCTCTAGCAACACGGTCATATTTTTTTATTTTTACACATTTGGTGTTTTGTGTACTGAATTTTTCATTATCATTACCATATTGTCGGAATTGAAAAAAATCGATAAATCGAAGCAGGAGTCCCACAGAGTACCGTACTAAGACCCATCTTGTATCTGATATACACAATGTGACCATTATCGATTATGCAAAGCTAAAAAATTTCTTTTTGTGATGCTCTCTTTTCGACGGCATTCCTTCCGTCACGTCAGAAATCCAAAACCTCCCTCCATTGAACAAAAAAAATACGATATTTTATAGTTGGTATGAGGATTAGCGTTTATATTTTATTTCTACAGAGTCAAACCAATCACTTGGTGGGGAACCATACACACGTCACCATTCAGTTTTCATACAGATACAGAAATGTTGAGTAATTGGAATGGAAACAAAAAATGGAGCGCCGGCGTGGCATAAGAAATAGGGCATATATAATAAAAATAGGCAAATAATAAAAAAGGCACATAGAATATAAGAACTTAATAAAAACGGAAAACAGAACAAAATAAAAAAGGCAGTAGTGTTGAAGTTACTCTGGATGTGGCGAAGTTAGCCTGGTCGAAATGTTCCCCCGTTTTACGGTAATTAAAAGAACTTAATATTATACAGTTTTGAAAAAAAAGAGATGTAGAAAATATATAAAGCTAAAATAAACAACAGATATTTGCAGAGAATCAAAAAATTAAATTTTGCCTATAATCTCTCCATGATGCATATAAAATGTTGAAACAATGTCGCTTATCAAACACACACATTTTCTCTTCAAACAATAATTCATGCGCAAACAGAATCGGTAATTTTCCTTAAATAACAGAACTTTTTCAGTTGTAGATAAGCAGGTACCTACCTACAGTTAGAGGTAGGTATCGAACCTACATTATCATTAATAAAATTTATAAAATTATAAATTATGTTTTTCTAGATATCTATATTCTATATACCATCAGTACTTAATAACTTTGCTCTAAAATTAGTACCTAAATACCGCGATTTTATGCGATTAATTTGTAAGTATAATTATCATACTTTATTGTAGCTTTCATCGTTGATTGAACATTCAACGCTTTCATGTCATAAAAGAGTATAGTGGCTATTTAAAACAACGTCGTGTCTGAAATAGCTTCACGTACCGAAATTAAGTGGAATTTTTGTTGCACGCATCTTTAAAAGTACGATAGATGTAATCTGGCCGGAAACGGATATGATTGTATTATTTTAATAAATGAATACGATCATTGATGTAGACATTACGCTCATGTATTCATTTAAGTACCTACATAATATAGAGGCGGATCAAGAAATAAACATTTATTGCGATAATCTTAAAGTAGTATAAGTATACACAGGATGAAATTTAATAACGAAATAAATCAGCAGTAGGCAGCTGATAACACGCCTATCAAGAAAATAAATAATATTAAGGAATTTAAATCATGTAGTATCAGTACTGTGATTATAATCGTAGTTATATAAATTCAATCTTAATGGCTCATTTAATTTTGCATAGAATGGCCTTGTTCCTAGGACGCATAATTGCCGAGATATAAGTGAAAAACCGAAAAACCCGTACGCCTCTGCACCCCTTTCACTTTCAATGAGTCTTTTAGTATATTTCTAACTAGTCCAAACAAACTACCAAAGTCAAAAATTGTGTTCCTTCCATTTCCCACTACAACATTTCGTTAACTGGACTAATAGATCCATCATGATCTCTGAGAATTCAATTCTGTTACTTTTACTGAAATCCGTTTACTCGTCCAGTACATAAATAACTATTACAAATTAATACAAACCAAGTAGGCTAGTTCAAGTTTAGTGCAATCAAGTTTATGATTATGTTAAATTACGATTTTCTCTAAAATATTATTATGTAATATATATACTTAAATATGTATAGATATCACTGAAAATGGCAAAAGAAACTCCACCAGATGCATACGTAAAAAAAATAGGTTTCCATTTAAAAAAATGTCAGTGACAATAGTGACATGAATCTCAATAACAAAAACCTATATTTTATCAAAACATGTCGAATATAAAAAAGATGGGCATCTGAGAAACAAATCAACGACTTTTCCACAAAATTCAATAATTTTACACGCTCACAACGATCGAAGAAGAATTCTCATCTACAATAACATATTGGTTAAAAAATTCAAAGAGTACATATATCTAACCGCTGCTAAGTGCCAAGGCTTTCCAACGTTTTTTAAGCAATCTGCGAATTTTACCTCGTGAGAAAACTGGTTGGAAATGATTATCTCAGTTGCATAAAATTTCAGATCTTTTTTTTTGAGGTATATGCTTACTCTCATATTTTGAGAGGATGAGGAAATATATAAAAGAAAATCGTTAATTTTTGGGCTATTGCTACTCCTGACTACGATAAAAACATGTACCTAGTATTTGCTCAATTAGCTCTAGAGTTGTTTATTCTACTCTAAATAAAGTAGGTCGCCTAATGTAGGTAGTTTATAAATATGCAAAATTTTGCAATGTCGAAGGAAGTGCTAAATTGGTTGGGCGTTAGTCTGGCACTAATGCCTTTGTTATGTGTAACCAGAGGTGTAACCCACGTATACATATACTCCATATATAAATAAGACAGGTACTGCACTAATCAATCGATATCTACATTCAACAATATTGTTGTCTATAAGACACATTATATATATATATATATATATATATATATATATATATATATATATATATATATATATATATATATATATATATATATATATATATATATATATATATATATATATATATATATATATATATATATATATATATATATATATATATATATATATATATATATATATATATATATATATATATATATATATATATATATATATATATATATATATATATATATATATATATATATATATATATATATATATATATATATATATATATATATATATATATATATATATATATATATATATATATATATATATATATATATATATATATATATATATATATATATATATATATATATATATATATATATATATATATATATACATGACATTTTTTTAAATTAAGTTTGGCAGTATGCAACACTATGGCCTTAAAGTTGATAGTTTTCGAGATAAGCTTAAAATCTCAAAGGGGTAAAGAGTAAAAAAGTTTCAAAAGGGCTAAACTCAAATACTAAATGTTAACGATTCACGAAGGTTTGATCAGGTAAGTAGCAGGGGGTAAGAAATAAAGTTAACTATTTTTTCCTTTCCATCGAAACTATTTTATTCTTCTTCAGGAATTGGCTGTTTCAGCCGTCCGTTTGTCCCCTAGCGGCTAAACATTAAACGTAAATCTTTGGTAAAAATGTTAAAGGGCCAAAATTGAAGCAAATCTAATTCCAAGCAGCTTTGGTCATTACCATAATTCGTATGAAATTGAAAATAAACGAGTTATTCAATAAATAAAAATTCACCCTTAAATTTAAGATGGTGGATGAAGCAAGGGGATAATATTCCTGAAAACCGAAATGTAGACTGCCAGTGACCTTCCATAATCTGATCTTGATCCGAGGATGCAAAATTCTCAATAATTATAAAATGAATCGGATGAGGAATCTTAAAAGGCGTCCTCGAGTGAGAGAAACTTAAGGATTTCCTTGGGGGGACCACTATATAAGACCCTATAAGAAGAGTTGAAATAAACATATACCTCTGTTGATTTCAATTTTTTTAGAGCTACATTCGTTATCTTATTTACGGCACAAATCTTCTTTATTAAAGTGCTTACTGCAAATCCTTTGGTTATTAGGATTAAAAGCATCCTTCCTATAGCACCTTCTAATCCACACCTTCTGATCCACCTTATTTCTTCCTGACGATCTTTTGGAAGTATATGGAAGCTAATGGACTCCCCAATTTCAGTTTTCTGGTTTGCCTTTTACGCGTACAAGTAGCCAGCACACAGCAAACTGCGCTTCCAGAATTGTATCATGCCATATTAGGTTTAATGATCGAGGTCTTTATGAGAAGAATATTTAAATAACACCAAAGCAATGCAAATCTCAAACAATAACAAAATTAAAAAAGTGACGATAAAACACAAGAACAGCAATAAAACTACAAAAATAACGACAAAACACGAGAACTAACCAATAACAATAATAAAACGAATATAATAACACAATCAAACCCAAAAATACAAAGGAAAACTGATAATTATATATCTGACAATGCACGCGCTTTTCGATTTAAAACACCGATGACGTCACGTGTCAGTTTGTGTCCGGAGGCGGCGCGAGGGGAATCACCAGTTTGTTGGCAACCTACTAACATTAGGGATCCATAGAAATCTGTGTTAGGGATCTTGGCCGGACATATTATTGTCTGTGTACGGGGAACGCAAACATATATACAGTACAAAGTTTAAGATCAAGTAAGTAATATATACAGAAAGAACAACTAATATACGCAAAGAAGAAGTGATATACAGACATACAATACACAAACAAAACACAAAGAACAAGTAATATATACAGAAGTTACCTTCCTTATATCGTGATACAGAACAGGCATACAAGATAAAAGTTTGTTATCGATAGGTAGTACTCGTATAATGAAATTGCGTCTACTGTCTAGGGAACGTAGCGCTTGGGCCCGCATTACATTTCCTAGCTGGCCACCGCAACCGGTAGCGTTCACGGTATAGCTGGTCCGCGGCATAAAATCTACGGACTGTGCTCGTACGTGTACACCAATAGCAGAGACAACGGTTGTCTCTGACCAATAGCCTTGGGACACTGCATAGATATTAACAATTGTGCTCGGGAGTACCTCGTTAATGATCAACGATTATGCGCAACGTTAAACCCACCACGCTATTGACGTCATCGGATACGTACGGCGTAGGTTCATTGCCCCACCGGTGTATTTCCCGGCGTTTGTGTAGTGTGTCATTTTTGTACATTAACATCGTGCCTAGAGAAGCCTAGCATCAATTTGGATTCGACCGTTGGCGCAAAAGGATGCCGGCCGAACTTAACCGCTGACGTCAGATCTTAACTAACAACACGTGGCCAATAAGCAATCCTGTTAGTCTATAATCCTTGGTTAATGATCACCTATAGAAAATATAGTTAACATATTTTCTATGATTATCACCGCAGTATTTACAACATTAGACAACCAGACAAACACAGTCCAGGATACTAGTTTACAACATCGGGCAACCAGACAAACACGATCCTGGATACATAAACAATTATTTTTATTTCAAGTTCATGTGACGTTAGAGCCATTTGGAAACCCGCAGATCGCTTGCCTATTATTATAAGATTTTAAATTTGTTTTAACTTTCTTTTGATAACAGGGCAAGTATTTTACTATCAGATATCAGAGAGAAAATTAATACAAAATATGACCGGAAGCGTCCAACAGGCTGTACTGTACTGTTGATTGAAGGAACCTTAGTCTTGGCATGCTGTATGAAATCTGAGAAAATGAACTAGTTTATTTTCTCAGATAATAGCTAATATCTAATAGCTATTTTCAGCAAGAGCTGATAATAACATGTATCAACTCTTCCTCTAAAATAAAAATAAATTAAAATAATGAAGAAACTGCCTACATAAGTAACGATGACTGCGTTTTACTTTTAGAAATCTGCTATAATGTCTAAACTATGGGGCACATATGTGATGATGAGGAAACAATTGAGCATGTTATATTTAATTGTGTACTATATTATAACAGCAGAGATATTCTGTTTCAAAATATTTATAAAGATAATATTAGTTTGCCATTTAATTTAGGATATCTGTCAAGAAGTACCTAACAATTTTAATGTAGGTATGCATACATATATAAAATAGAAAATTACCTAATATGTTACATCTGTTGGTCCGGGTAAGTATACCAAATTACCAAAAATTATACTGGTTTTATGAAAAATAAGACTGCTTATAACTATGTTACGACTGTGGGCGAGGGGAGAGCGAGGTCTCATGTCTAGCTAGCCCACAATCCAGTTAAAACGCGTGAGAAGTGTGCCGTTTCCATGGGAACCGACTATTTGGTACCTGCTACGAGAAGCTTGTCAAGGCGGTAAGTGAGCGCATGGTG